>PTEX01000081.1:728318-742349 GCA_003342815.1 Eudromia elegans
ATGTATTTCAAACAATTATTGTCAAGGTCCTTGGATTTAAAATAAAGGCGAACAGTTAAGAGTGCTTGTCAGTCTTCCTTTTGATGTATAGGAAGATGGGTGATTGCTGCTGAAGGCTCCTTGAACACTTCTCCTAGCAAGTTGGTTTTGCTACACCAGCACTT
Organism: Eudromia elegans; assembly: GCA_003342815.1. NCBI lineage: Eukaryota > Metazoa > Chordata > Aves > Tinamiformes > Tinamidae > Eudromia > Eudromia elegans. The sequence continues at coordinate 728,483 of PTEX01000081.1, forward strand.
CACCTTGAGTAACAGCCTTTTCAGCAAAGCACTCGCAAGTTTATGTTTGAGAAGGAGTATATACTTGTCAGTAGGACTGATGCTCCCTGCATGCGTTACTCTTCCTGCAGTGACAGCACAAAAGTCAGTCCCAACAACTGAATTTGGAGTATAAAAAGGAGAGGCTAAGAGCAGGCAGAGCAACTTGTGCARTGCTGTATTGGCTGCTCTGTCCCAAAGGCTGCAGCTCATATGTGCTCAGGGAATGCTGTGAAGACTTGACCAGTTCTTCTCGTGGGACTACTTTTGCTGGAAAACTCCAGCCCTTCCTATGATTTCGTATAATGGAAACAGTAATGAGAGTAATTGGAGAGACAAGATAGGAAGAGGAAACAATCAAAATGGCCTCATCCTTATCCTACCCCTGCAAGTCTTGCAGGGGAGAGGCTGAGTGGATTGCAGTCAGCAACTGGCTGGCTGCAATTAACTCTCCTCTGTCCTAATTTCATGTCATAAATAATTAATGTGAGTAATGTATGCATTGCTATAACTCAAATACTAACAAAGTACCCCAGATAACCTATTCTCAAGAATTGTGAGAAACTGGATTTCTAGTGATGAATCTGCTAGAGCTGAAGAGCCCTACTCAGTAGTGCCACTAGTAGTTATTTTGGTATAAACCTAAGTATATTTTGTACAGCTGTCTGGGCTAGGGTCTGGATCTTGCAGTGATGAGGAAATTGTGGACTTTTGGGGATGACTAAGCCTTTCACTAAAGAACAACTAAACTAGGTTTAGCATTTCTCCCTCAGATTTTTTTTCTCATCTATTCTCCTGCAGTCTTGAACAGTCAAATGCTTAGGAGCGTCAAGAAATTAATATTTGCATCTTTTGAGTCTTTTTGGTGGCTTTCTTTMATCCATTATTCTTCCTCAGTCTACTGAGCTTAATATTCTAATGAATTATTCCAAAAGGAAGATCTCCTTTCTTTTCTTCTTTGACATAGTAGTAAACTAAGGAGTGTTGTCTTGCTCCAAAATATCTTGTTCCTATGTATTCTGCAGGAAATTAGTATGCAACTATAGGTTGGAGGAAAGTGTAAAACATGCCACTCTAAAGAAAATGTTTTCTTTTTACCAACCATAGGATACCAAGTTTCTTGACCTATCGCAGAACAGAGTGCAGTTTACCAGTACTGCAGTTTGCAAAACTATTAGTGTGACTTGCGCTTATTTAAAAGTTGTGGATTTAGCATATATAGGGGCGAAAGATGGAAGCATATGAATCTACTTGAGATCATTTTTAATAAATGTTTTTTCTGCTCAAGACATTTTTAAGCCAGAAAGAACAAAACTTTAAAAATGGTTTTTAATGACTTCTGCTTGCTCTTTGATTGAACTTGGTGCTAGAGAACAGGCTGCCATTCTGGATATCTAGCCTGAGCAGAAAAACCCTACTTAAGTCTCCTGTGGTAACCTCTATGGAGGCTGCATACACAGGCTGAACTCRATATGTAGAAGTTAGGGAGCATGTGAGAGGTTTGTGTTTTGAGATAACAAATAATAGGCCTTGAGGAAGCAAGGAAGTATGCAGAAGAGATTCAGAAGCAGCTTCATGTATGTYCTTGCCCTTAGGGTAAGGGTTTGAAACCCAGTCTATGTTACTACTAGTCCTGGAATCTATAAATGTGGTGTGTGTTGTGCTTAAGAGCAAAGCTTTGACAATATAATATATTCCCTCTTCTGAAAGCTTAAGGGAGGAGAAAAAAGTGATCATTTCTGTGTTTAAAAAAAAAAAAAAAAGGCATTCAAAAAGAATTCATTAAGGTAGTTCAATTAAAGTTATGAATGAGATTAGAAGCTCTATGCAGCACTATATGCAAAGTTGGTCCTTTTAAAGATCTGCRTAGGACCCTGAAACCAGAGTGGTGTTCTCTAGAGTCCTGTTCTGTCAAAATTGTAGCAATTTTAATTTTGTGGTCAGTGGCAGACCTTGTACCTTGTCTTTTGTGTTACATTGATTCTAATATGAAGTTACTTTCTTTTAACTGTAAGTAAATTTACCTTAACTGAGGTAAATGCTTTAGTTTTAATCAAATATGATAATTTGACACTTTGACCCTTTCTAGCTTTTTGCTTATATAAAAACATATTAAAGCTGAATTTCCTTTTTTTTTCTTAACATATTATTTATCAGTTATCACTATGCACTCTTGTTCTATTAATGGAAAATGTTTTGACTGGCTGCTTGTTTCCAGAAGAAGCTGTTTCAGAGCTGGTGTACGTTACTATGTAAGAGGTAAGAGAAAATTAATTTAAAAATATGCAAATTCCATCCATATATGTGATTTCTCTTTTAAGAGAGGTTGCTGGTATAAAGATTTCAGCAGAGAATACTTGCAATGATTTGTGTCAAGAAGTCTTTGTTTTGAAGAAAATCCTAGGAACTGTTGCTGCTGAAATATGGCTACTTCAATGTCAAAGTGCTCATTTTATCTTGCTTTGAAGCCRCTCAATTTCTAGGACTGTAATTATCAATGTTATTTAATTTATGGCCTTTTGAYGTGAGTGCTTGCTTCAGCAAAATGAGCTTGGTGTGTCACATGATAAATTTGGGGTTAATTTACCATCTTCTGACAGCTCCATGGTATTTCTTTGCTTTCTCAGAGGGCTTGCTAAGGAGAGGTAGGAAGCCTTTTGCAGACCTCCTGTTGTTTTGTGGCCAGTCTGTGAGCTGGAWAATGAGAGGGGTTTTTTTCTCTTTTTTACTTACCTAGGTATTGATTCGGAAGGACATGCAGCTAACTTTGTGGAAACGGAACAAATTGTGCATTACAAAGGGAGCAAAGCATCATTCGTTCAGGTAAGATCCATGTAATGAACTGCAAGATGGTGCAAGTTTTTTGGATGGTTCCTTGGCCACCTKTCATCTTGCAGCACTATGTCGAGTTAGTCCTGTTGACGTATTTTCACAAAAGGAGGATACTAAATAAGCCTGTTTTGTTTTTTTAATGGGYGATTGCTGTTTGTAAGACTTATCTTTTAAACTATTTCCTTTCTCTTGCAGACCCGTGGATCAATTCCTTTTTTCTGGTCTCAAAGGCCAAACCTCAAGTATAAACCAAAGCCACAGATCAGCAAGTCTGTCAATCATGTATGTGACTGTTCACTGCATTTTGGGAATTTAGTATATGTATGGGCTCATTTGGATGTGAAGGGATGATAAAAGGGTAATCAGAAGAATACAAGTTAGCAGTACTAAATAGTTTTGTTCTTACTTCTTAAGAAGAAATCTTTGTATCCCTTGATTTGAGCTCAGATTGTGGGAAGAATCTAAGTGTGAATGAGTTCTCAAATTCTTGTTCAATAGTCTTGGTAGCTCCCCACGTTCAGCATATGCAGATTGCTTAAGCAGAACTGAATGGAATTGGGGATAGAAAGCAGAAATGTATTAGCACAGTAAAAATAACTGCTTTTTCTAGAAAAGTGCCTGTGCTATTTCATCAAAAGGATCATTACAGAAGTCTCTATAAATTGCAGGTCTGAATAGTAGAACAGTAGCATAAATGTGTCATCACCTCTTTCTTTTTCCAGATGGATGGTTTCCAAAGACATTTTGACTCACAAATAATTAGTTATGGGAAGCAAATGATTGTTAACTTGGTAAGATTTTGTATATTTTTACTGAGAAAGCTGTCCTTTCAAGCATGCTGGCACATAATACTATCCATTTTTTTCCCTTGCAGGTGAACCAAAAGGGTTCAGAGAAACCTCTTGAGCAAACATTTGCAAAAATGGTGAACAGCATGGCAAATGGCATGGTCAGGTGTGTGTGAAAGGAAATACTATGTTCCTATGTGAAAAGGAGCCTGTGCCTGAGACCACAGAAACTGTTGCAGTGCTTTAGGGCCTTGAGCAAATACATGATTTGTTTYAGAAGTTAATTTTTTATGAGGTAACCTGGGTATGACCAATGCCCCTACCTCAGAGTTTCTATCYTAAACAGAAATAAGACTGAGAAGAATATGGGGTGAAAAAGAAATGAGCAGAGTAAAGAAGGGATGTCAAGGGTCTGGCAAGGCCATGTAGCAATAATATTATGCTATGAAAGATGTGACTCTCTATTTCAGAATGGGAAATTTGGCCTCATTGGACTACCTTCYGGTAGAAGGTGTAGTTTCATTGCTGACTTCAGTGAGGAAGTGCTAAGCGTGGGTGAAACGTATTAGAAAGGAAGGAAGTGTATAACTTAAATGTAGGCGTGTCAGAATAACTGGGCCAAAAGAGAATACACTTAAGAGGGAATACACTTAAGAGAAATTCCATCTTTTCATGGAACTCTTGAGTGTGGTACACAATTTACAACCAGCTTGGTTTGCCTGACTTCCATGGAAAGACTTAAACTTCCGCAGATCCATAGTACTCTCTCTTTTCCTTGAGTTTGTTGTGTGGTACTATGACTGATCTTGTATCTGAGGACAAAATTGTACCTTTAAGCATATGGAATGTGTGGTTGCTTGTTTAAATATATGATCACTTCTAAGGAGAGTTCTTTTATCACCCTCATCTTTAGGCTGGTGTTGAGATCTTAAAGATGTGTGTGAGTCTGTGGGTTTACGTGCATCTCTGACACTGCTGTAAAACCTTAAAATTCTGCTGGGCTGTGGGGTTTTTATAAATAATGTTTGCTGCTCTGTATATGTTAAAATGAGACTGACAGGCTTGTTAATGCTGCCAAAGCCCTTTTTTGGAGGAGGGGCGGCATGGTAGGGAGAGTAGGGGTATGTGCGTGTGTGTGTTTGATGGTATTTACTTCCTGGGCCAAATAACTTGAGTCTTCCATGCATACATGCTACCTTTCCATAGACAAATTGTCTTGAAAGCTTGGCCAATAGTAACATTGGGGTTGTAAATACTTCAGGAACTTCATTTGCTGTGAACTGCTGAGCGTACAGAAGCTGGGTTGGCCACYGTTTGTCTAAAGCCATTTTGAGCAGAAATGTTAAAGTTTTGTTCTCTGTCAGGAGCTGTTGGGTTTTCTCACAGCGCAGTAGTTCAGGCGTTCAAACAGAGCTTGTCTCAAGTTTCTCGAGAACAGTCAGGCAGGGTGATGCTGCCTGCCAGAGAATGTTGCATGTTAACACCTGAGTATCTTTTGAAAAAGAACTGACAAGCCAATGATGCGGCCCCTTAGAGGAGGGGGGCATGGAAGAAGCCTGGTGAAAAAGCAGAGATGAAACTGGATGTGGGGGTCTGGGGAGGCAGGGGGAAGGTGATTTTTTTGTTTTGTTTTGTTTTTGKTTTTTTTTTGTTTGTTTGTTTTTTGKTTTGGTTGCCTCCCTTATTGCTCTTGCCTGGGGGCTTGCTCTGTGTGTGTATTTTGGTTTGTTTGTGTTTTTGAGAGCTTCATTGAAATATGCCTGTAACATTAAAAAAAAATGCTTCTCTCAACAGGTATATAGCATTTGACTTCCATAAAGAGTGCAGTCGAATGAGGTGGGATCGGCTTCAAATTTTGATGGATCAATTGGCGGAGCAACAAGATGAATTTAGGTAAGATGGTTGATGATCAATAGGYTTCAAGTAGTTCTGAACTACTAAAGTGAGACCACTTGTTGGGACACAGGGTTTGACTGAAGAACTGACTTTGYGTCTTCTGGTAAAAGTTTAGATGAAAATTTCACAGGTGGGCACACTTACTTTATCAGCTTCATTTCTCTTTAGGTGACATTTTTTTCATCCCAGAATGATTCCATATGTTGGTAGCAATAAACTGTTCTGCCATGTGGTGCCAAGCACTGAGTTTCTGATGCTCATTGGTTTGTAGGGTCAAACCTTAGCACTTAGCACTAATGATTGTTAGTCCTTGCTAGCATAAATAATCCCCAAAGAAACAAACTCTCATGTTATTTCTATATAAATAGAAATAGACTAAATATCCATATCAACTAAAGTTTTTGCTCAGTCCTGTGAGTTGCTTTAAGCACTTCTTGGTCTCTGCTACTTGCAAGTAGTGAATGTAGTCTCCCTCCACCATCAGAAGCAGTCCCAAAATGTACCAAAAGCAGAAGGATAAACTGACTTGTGAGCACTTCAAAGGAGACATAAGTACTTAAGTTTCCTATATGGCAAGGATCCTTTGTTCTTGAAATGACTGCTGAGAATCTCTTGTTCACTGTCACTATAAACTTGCAACAGAACTAAGTTCTCTTGATAATAGAATTAGAAATTTGTCAAAAGCAAAGGTGCCCTTTCAAGATTAAGTTGGCTGCACCTTGCTTCATTTCGCTTAGGGTAGKCTTTATTTAAATAAGACCAAGAGAGTCTGAAAATAGATCTGCAATGAACATGCTAAAGATTGAATTGGAGTATAAAAGGTTTGGCAGAACTGAGAGCTGACTTGCATGCTTTGTTATTTAATTTGGAGGAATTATAAGAGATGTCACTTAAACTAGGTTATTAACCAGAAATTTCCATTTGTGTGACCAAATAGTATTCAATATYAAATCTAGGCAAAACCTGGGAGAAGAGGAAGGATCAAGCTTATGTTGGTGTCATTGTCTGCTTTAATCACTTAAACATTATAAAAAATGATTTAACAAAGCTCACTTTCCAAGAAGACCAGATCCTGTTAGTACAAACTTCATCCAAGTGCATGTTCTGTTTTAAGGCTCTTGATGCCTCTGAGGTTGAGGCACAATTTCTTGGTATGACTTTTTTTAAACTTTAAAATGCAATCCAATGAATACAATGTCAGTGGATGATGCACTAGACCAAATTTGGAGTTTGTAACTACATAATGAATTTGTTTTCTGTAGTGATCTGTTAATCTTCAGGTAACTGGAACTCWTTAAGTTTAATGATGTGGTAGAAAGACAAGGACAGTTTAGTGTCATTTGCATAATCAGCTAATAACGTCATCTCTCTATTCCATTTAATAACTTTGGTATCAGAAAATATGCACACATGCAATTTGATATTGAAAACTTGAGCTGTTAGTATCACTGTAGAAATGCCTGGTTTAGGGCATTAAAAAATTGAGGTGATGTTGAGCATATAGAGTAGTAGCAAAGTGTGGAGGGGAGCATCTCATCCATTGCATGCTCTTATAACAGAAAAAAATAGTAAAAAGTGGCAATAACAGATTGTCCTGTGAGATTTGAATATCCTTCTGGAGGAATCATGGCTAACAGCTTATAAGGCTGGGTGAGGTGAGGTCCAGAGGTGACTGGTCTAAAGCTGGTGACCAGGTGAATCTTAGGTTACTTTTGCTGTTAACTCTGATCTTGGTAACTGTGGAAGCCAAAACACACTATTCACTGATGTTGCAGGAGAGGCTGTMTTCCTTCCTAGTGGCACATAGTTCAGTTTCCTTGGCTCCTTGAAGAGTGAGTATAGTTTTGAGAACCCGTCATTAGCATCCTGTTGCTATTTGGCTGCTTTGAGGCAAGGAGCAATAGAGAAAATCGGGGAGGCATCACAGCTCAAAAACATGGCCAGTAACTCATCGTACGCTCGAGAGAACGCATCTTTTGGCTGCTAGTGCATATAGAATCATAGAATACTTAAGGTTGGAAGGGACCTCTAGAGGTCATCTAGTCCAACATGTGAAACTATATACTTTAAATGCACTGTCACCTACAAATACTTAGGTGGATTGTATATGTTTAGTTATTTTCTAGTTGATTCCGATGGTAAAATTGTGACTCAGCAGGAAGGAATATTCCGTAGCAATTGCATGGACTGTCTCGATCGAACTAATGTGATTCAGAGCTTGTTAGCGCGCCGATCCCTTCAAGCCCAGCTTCAGGTGAGTGACTCTGGTTGGCAACTTGTAAGAGGCTCGAGGCTTTCTCTTTGGAGTTGAAATCTAATTTAAGATCTCAACAAGAGCATGCATTCTTGAGTTGGTGTTGCTATAGGTCTTACTTGAAACCCATTGGYTAGATTCTAGTTGAATAAATGTGACTTCTGGAAAGCAAGCAACTAATTTTTCTAATGAATTTGTTGTGAGCTGCAATTTGCTTTCTGTTTTAGAGACTAGGTGTTCTGCATGTTGGACAGAGAATTGAAGAGCAAGCAGACTTTGAGAAAATCTACAAAAATGGTAGGCTGTTTGTCGAGTTAAGCCGTTTTTATGAAACGGTACCTAACTCCCTTAATCTCTTCTAAATGCTTTCCTGTTCACAGCATGGGCTGATAATGCTAATGCTTGTGCCAAACAATATGCTGGAACTGGTGCCTTAAAGACAGACTACACAAGGCAAGTCAGACCTTTCCTGTAAAGGCTTTCTGGATTTTTGTACATGTTTGGGGATTTCTCTAAATCTTCATGTCTGATCAGATCTATTTTGGGCTCAGACTGTTAGTTAATTTTGTACCAGCTCAGCTGGTAAAATGTGAGACTAAAGTCTGCAAAAAAACATTGTTATTTGCTGTAATTAAAGGCGGGGGGGTGGGGTGGGAACAAYTGGAAATAAAATCATGATAGTGAGGCCTGTTCAAGATGTATTTGTGTTGCGGGCAAAAGTGGTTTCAGGTGACTTTTGTGATAAATTTGTATGGTAGTAATGCTAAGGCAGCACTGGATAATTAAACTTAGGGTATTGTTGATCAATGAAAGAGTGGTCTGCAATTTTCTTGAATTTGTAATATTATAAATATATTTTTTTAAAAAACTTCCTTTTACAGAACTGGGAAAAGGACTCAGTGGGGCTTAATAATGGATGGTTGGAACTCATTAATACGTTACTACAAAAACAACTTTTCTGATGGATTTAGACAAGTAAGTTGGGCTTTTAACTACAGGGAAGTATATTTGATTAACATTGCTGTGCACTGCAATCCATGTTACTACTTTTTTTTTTTTTCCCTCCAGGATGCTATTGATCTATTTCTTGGTAATTATTCAGTGGATGAAGTAGAACCTGCTAGTCCTCTGCATGTCCAGAAAGACTGGAAGTTCCTAGCTGTAAGTATGGAGATTTGATTCATACTGGGAGAAACAGATGTAACCTCTTAGTCCCTCCCTTCTGTAAGACTAAAACATTGCCTGTTCAGCAATGGAGTGTTCCTGTAATATGGTTATGTTTCTGTGGTGCCTGCTTATAGGACTAAACCCAGAATGTTCCCTTGACAGAAAAAATGGAGTATCCTTGAGGTATTGAAAAACTGGTTGCTTTAAAAAACCAAATCTGCTTCATCAAGTGGAAAGGGAGAAGTTCTGCAGAAGGAGACAGTCATTGATGGTGACTAATAGAAGAAGCTTGTGAAGATAAGAAGAAGTTTTTTTCTTCTATCTCTGCCATGTATCTCATGCAGTGAAACAGAGTTGGAGCTATTAGAGATTTATGTGATGGTTCTTTTGGTTTTGGGTGTTTTGTTGTTTTTGTTCACCTCCTGTCTTAAAAGATACACTTTTAATTCTGAACTGCTTATTGAACACTCCTTTGTAAATCTCCAGTTATCTGAAATGTTATCCTTGGTCAATAATTGAAGCAACCTTATTACAAGACAAATACGTCTGCAGTGCTGCCAATCTTCAAGGATGTTGTGCAATATATGTTCTCTTATATCATTTAATTATTCTTTTTCTTTCCTCAGTTGCCTATTATTATGGTGGTTGCTTTCTCTATGTGCATTATCTGTCTGCTAATGGCTGGTAAGTCATCACTTACTGCAACTGCACAAAACCAGCTTGCTTGGGTGTTGGGTGTGTTAGTTCCTAGCAGCCATTTCCTAAACAATTTGCTATGTATTTGCCTGTTTCTCAGTCACACCAACACATTCCTGAGCATGGCTCTGGAGGATGAGGGGCAGTACTATATCATGAATGTGGGGGACAAACTGAGATACTACAGAAAATAAAGCTGTAACTTGAGAAGGCATCATTTAGGTGTGATTTGTTTGCCCAAACACTGAATTTAATTTGACTGAACTACCAAAGTTGGATGTCTAGTTTTACTGTAGGTTAGATGAATTTCCTCTTATGAATATCTACCTAATTCAGGACAGAAAGGCAATCCAGATAAGTCAAATGCAGGCATAAGCTGGATCTGGCAGATGTGTTGGTAATTCAGATGTATGTTGGAAACTGTGAAGCTCTCACGTTTTGCCTTTGCCTTGAATTTTGACACTGTCCTCTGTAGCTGTGTTGAAAGTGCTCTTAGTTCAGTGTGGCAAACAGCAGAAGGCTGGGCTAAGAACAGATAGCTGGGGCTTTTTGACTTCTGTGAAAGTAGTTATGAAATGGTGTGGCAGAAGCCCCTAGTACCTGTGGAAATGCTTTCAACTGTGTTTGATGGCAGATCTATGGGGGGAGGGCTTGGGCAATTTGCTCTTGAGTTAAAATGCTCTCGCCATTAATGAGAGACAAAAAATGAAAGCGTTTATCAATTCTTGACAGGTGATACATGGACTGAGACACTGGCCTACGTGCTGTTCTGGGGAAGTGCAAGCTTTGGAACTTTTGCCATCATCCTCTACAACGGCAAGGATTTTGTAGATGCCCCCAAGCTGGTCCAGAAAGAGAAGATGGACTGAATTTGTGTGTGTGGAAAGCGGCTTGGTGCAGAGGATTCCTCAGGTCCCACCTGGAGTCTCTACTGACCTGCTTTCCACACCAGATAGYGGTCTTTTTAACATTCATTCTTGACAGCACGGAGAGAAAAGAAATGGACATCTTCGGTGGCAGCAGGTTTCAGCTGAGAGATATCTGACTCTACCATCTTGGTTGCAATGGTCTCGGGAATATTGCATTAGTGGAGGAAGCTCCACCCTTACCAGGATAATTCAAAGATAAAAGCCAACTCTGTGATATCAGGCATGTAATGTAAAAATGGGCTAGATAAGTTCACAGGCCACCTAGGTAGCTTCAGCTAATTCTTGACTTCTGACAGAATCAGAGCTTTTCCCTGTTAATATACCCAGACTTTGAAATATTAGTAGAAGAGGAGTCTTAATCATGTTCTCTGAGCAGATATGGCTTCATACCAATAACATGTTCTTAGATCTACATCTGGATTATATTTGTTGTAATTGAAGTCCATGTTAGAGTCCTTTGTGCATATTTATGTATTTTTCACTAAACATAAAGGATTGCAAATCCTAACACTTCTCCTCTAAAGCAAACATTGAGTCCTGTCTTACCTAGGACTGATGCAATATTCTACTAATCATTGTTTGGGTGAAAGGACAGTGTATTTGGATGCCTCAAGTTGTGAATGTCTTGCACTACTTCAAGACAGACTTGCAGTCTTTAGATGATGATTCATTAGTTAGCAAGTTAAGACAGAGAATCTTCCTTCTAAAGGTGTAAGTGAAATCAAAGAATGTAAATGCCTTGGCAGTGTTTATTGACACCTCCTTATACTAATGGTCCAACACACACTGCTATCTTAAGAACAGACATGAGATGAAAGATGAACTTCATATTGTTTTTCTAGTCAGCTGCTTCTGTATTTTTGGTTACGTTGAAATAACTTATGGAAGGAGGAGTAGCAACCTGAGGAGAAGGTGTTAGGCTAAATTCCACATTTGCACTTGGGAGCAACAGCTTGCTTTTCATGCATGATGTTGTAACACACTCTCTTTAAAGAAACAAAAAAGCTAAGCTGCAAAATAATTTGTGCTGGTTAACAATAAATGTGTGTCTCTAAACTTAGTGCTTCCAAGCTGTTTAAAAATAAGTAATCCTAATCAAGGACCAATTTTAAACTACTTTGTGACTTATTTTATATGGTTTGTTCAAAACCAGACATGCAACTTGCTTTAAGGCGCTGTGCATTGTTTAATATTTCCTGTAAGTACAGCTGTATATTCAGATTGCGGTTATAAATTTAAATGGGGAGAAGGGAGAAACATGTAGAATACTAGGGCTAGCACAGCTTCACTAGTGAAGCTAGAACATGAAGCACTTGATGCTTCAGTGTTCTGTTGTGTTATGACTGAAAATATGTACAGATTTTTGCAGTTGTTAACTGTTCATTTAACCTTGAATGTTTCTGGAGGCCTCTCTGGGTTTTGTTTAAATGTAATCTGTTCACAAGCACTAGTAATTGCGAAGTATGTTTGCTTTTTAGATGCTGTAATGGAAAAAAAAAAAAGTTGAAACTGTTAAACTGGAAAAATCCTTTAACTTAAATTTCAGACATAAATTCATGATGGACAGGAACATCATAGACTAAATATCTAAAAATACTGGGTTTGTAGGGCTCACGGGCAGGTGGCATTTGAAACTTGGTTTGGTTGTCTTGCTGTCTATAACTCCATATTTGTGTCTTCGGTGAAGAACTCTTGCAACAAAGACCAAACTTGAAGTGCTAGTATAAATATGCTGTAAGACATGTAATAATGTAGGTTTTTCCAAGTTGGAGGGCACCTGTATTTCAGTGCTTTGCAAAGACTCTGTATTTCTAAAAATCACAAACAGTGTACTCATAAATGACAATAAAGTCCAACTTTTCTATATACTGTTGGTTGCATTTGACTTTTTCCAAAGTGTTCCTTAAGAACTGGGACCTGCCCCAGAGACTCCCATCTGCTGCAGTTCTCAGCACATAAAGACAGTGCTGCTGCAGTGCTCAAGTACTGATGAGTACTCAAGTACTTGCAGCCACCCCCAGCTGTTTTTCTGGGCCTTGTGGTCTCCCACCAMGGAGGAACTAATCGAGCTGTGTCCTTCCTTGCCAGTTCGTATCTTAAAGTTGGAAGTAGGTGGATGTCTATGAAGGTTAGTTGCAAGCCTTGTGGCTCCCCTCTTCCCGAGGCTTTCCCCATCTCTCCCTCTCTCTCTTCATTACAAGACTAGTTTTGGGCGGGCAGTTCCCTTCACTCTCTCCACTCACAAGCTGAGGCTGAAGTCCCTTCACAGGTGCACTGATGCAGGAATAAAAGAGTTGGGACGGGTGGGTTATTTTACTCCTTGTGTTGTAAGGTGTTGGACTAAAACCCCAGGGCCTATCAGACGTGGGCAAATCCTTGAGGAAAAGATCTCCTATCCCAAGTGAAATGCTGCCTCCCCSCCAATCCCCTAGCTGATATGTGACTCCTGTACTTCAGAAACAGCATTTTGGCACAAGGTTTGTGAGATGTTCCATTGTGATTCGTGTAAATGAATAAAAACAAGAGCTTGTGATTTAGGTCGAACAGCTGTGACTCCCAAATGAGGTATATACAAGAATTCATAATTTATGTCTAACAAACTGTGACTCCCAGATAAGGTATAGACAAGAGTTTGTGATTTAAGTCGGACAAGCCAGATAGGGTTATCTSGCAGTTACTCATGAAGACTGGGTGCCTTCATTCCTCAATGATCAAAAGAAGCACCAAGGACAACCACCAGCTGGCACCAGCACAAGAAGAAACTGCTTATGCAAGGAAAAAGAAGAAAGATGGGGGGGGCTTCCAGTCTATGGGTGTTTTTGCCCTATATAATGAGATTGTAACTGGCCTTTGGTGTGCGTGCTGGTGGAGCGCAGACTCCCCACGCACCCAGCACTGTTTGCTTGCCTTATACAAATAAAATTATATTAGCCTAAAATTGGCAGTGGGCTCAATTTTTATAACAGGTTTTCTTTTTTTTAAAAAAAAAAAAATAGATATAGCACTGACTCTTAAGACTTATCTAGGACTTACAGCATTGATTTTTAACTTTATTTTTTAAGGTTAGGCCTCTCCACAAGTGTAAGCTCTCTCTGAGCTACCTGGAAACTTAGAGCCCCTTCTGCGCAGCCCAATTTCTCCTCTCCTATTTTAAAAATACATATATATATATATATATATAAAAAATACGTACGCACGTCCACGCACATTTCATTTCAGGCGCCGMGCTCTGCGCACGCGCCGCGGCCGCCTCTTCCGGCGCCTGCGCGCGGTGCCGCTTCCGCCCG
>PTEX01000081.1:742609-763958 GCA_003342815.1 Eudromia elegans
GAGGCGCCACCTTTGTCCCCGCGGGGCCGGCGGGCCCGAGCGGCGCTCGGTAGCGCGGCGGAGCCAACGGGCCCTTCCTCCCTCGCAGGTTCCTCATGAAGCTGAGCCACGAGACGGTGACCATCGAGCTCAAGAACGGGACGCAGGTGCACGGCACTATCACAGGTACCGGCGGCGCCCTTCCTGCTGCGCCCTGGGGCCTGCCCTGGGCCTCCGCGGCCCTCCCGGTGCTCCGGGCCGGGCTCTGGGCGAGAGCCGCGGTGTCCGCTAGAAGTGCCGTGCGGAGCTCTGAGCGCCGCCCTTCTGCAGGCAGCCCCCGTCCCTGGCCGGGCAGCAGGGGCAGTTCGCCCCGGTCAGGCTTACACTGCTGCTGTGTCTGGTAGTGCGCTCTCCCTTCAGAGGGCCTTTTGGGAGACAGTGAATTGGTTGTAGCACTTGTTGGGAGCCTCTGGTGGTCTCTTGGGCTGTCTGTGCAAATAAGCTTAGGAGAAGGTGAARTAAACTTTTGGAAGCTGTTTCATTAGCAAATCTGAAGGATGCACAACCTACTTGGGGGAATTTGACCAGCACGATGAGGTTGRCAAGCTAGTTGTACCACTGCCAGCTTAACACGGTGGTAAGCATCTTGGGTCTTTTAGGTCTGTATGATATTTGAGTATGTCTGATTTTGCTTTGTGAAATTGTTGTAGGCTTCAGTCATGCAAGAATTTTATGGTGGAGCCCACCTCCAAAGGACTTTTTTTGTGTGCCTGTGGTAGACAGGTAAATGCCAAATGTTAAATGTCCCAACAGTCTTAAATCAGTTCAGTTAGGCTGTAGACTATTTTAATCCAAAAGAATTATTTCTTTCAAGTGTATCTTTGTCCTGTTAAAGTGACCTTATATAGGAATGCATCTTGCTTTGTATATAAGCTTGCATTAATTTTATGAGGCTGGTATTAATGTCTTGGTGACACACTTGTCTTTCAGTTTATCTTTCCCCCTTTGTGAAATGAGACAGTAATTATTTTTACCTTGCATAACTGTTTGTACACACACACACATGCACACTAAAATTTTGGCTTATGTGTTTGCCCTCTCTGAGTTAGTGAATTAGTGCATGTTTCTAAATCACATTTTCTATCTGAAAAAAATATTCTTATTTTGATCTTCATAGTTACAGGCTTATGATGTACAAGACAAAATGTAGGGGCTGAATGGTGCTGCTGCTTATGCTTGCAGAAAGAGGAAGTGATTAATCTTCCTCCTCAGAGGTTTTTTATGACTTTTTCTTTTTTAAGCAAAAAATCCTAATATTAGACTTCTGTAATAAATGGTAGTTTGTTCTCAAAGGAACCGTTTTAAATCATCTACAAAATTACTACGCTTGTGTTAAATCTAAACAAACATCTCTAATGGTATGGTATAGATAGCAATAAGGGGCTTTCCATCAAAAACACAATAAGTGCTGGAGGACAGTTATTGATAAATGAGCCATTATAAATTAAAGAGGGAAAATGCACGTGTTTAGGTTCACTCACAGGCATAACTAGTGAATGGCCGAGATCCAGAGCAAGTGCTCATGAACAGCACACACCTGGGAGCAGGTTTCTACTTCAAAGCAGCCGGTGTTGCCAGTAGTGCCCATCTTGTAGGCCTCATGCCAGCAATGGGACTGTTACTGTTTCAGGAGTGGATGTCAGCATGAACACGCATCTCAAAGCAGTGAAGATGACGCTGAAGAACAGGGAGCCTGTGCAGCTGGAGACACTGAGCATTCGAGGGAATAACATTCGCTACTTCATCCTGCCAGACAGCTTGCCCCTGGATACCTTGCTAGTGGATGTGGAACCAAAAGTCAAGTCCAAGAAGAGAGAAGCAGGTTAGTCTCTGATTTCTCAGCCCCTTTTCTTTGTTCTACGCTATGTAGTGGTGGTTTTGGCTCACTTTGGGTCAGTGTGACTATAGCATCTATAAAATCTCTCTTTATGTGGAATGATACATCTATAGCTCTTCAGATGTTTGTGTGGAAAATGTAAATACTTCTAAACTTGAAGTTTTAATCTACCACGTTTTAAGAGGTGACACCAAAAAGACATTTCTTCTCCTCAGCAYGTCTGCTGTGTTTCTGTACTTTGTATGGGGAACTTCATATAGCCTAATAAGAAAGTACAGTGTGGCCTCTTGTGTGTAGTTGATATATTGCCTGGTAATGGATAAAATTTATCCACAAGATAGCTGAATGGGAGAGAGTTTAGGATTGCAGCGAGTCCATGCTCTTATCCTGTGAGAAGTTTCCCAGCATTGGATTATATGTACTCTTCTGGGAACTGTATTTAGTTTTTCTTAGAAGATTGAGCAAAACTCTTTCCTCACAAACCCAATAGTGTAGAGGGTACCTCAGTTTCAGTCCATGCTATTAAAACTTGAGCACCCAATAAAACCCAGAAAATCTGTAGAACTATGTGTTCACAGGGTAAATTTTGCACAGTATTTGATTTTTTGGTTTTTTTGTTTGTTTGTTTGTTTGTTTTGTTTTTTTTTGTTGTTTTGTTTTGGTTTTTTTTGGGTTTTTTTTTTTTTGTTTTGTTTTTTTTAAGTGAAAGCTAACTGTGCACTAGAACAATGTCTTTCTGTTTCTCTGGTAATTGGTGTTGGAGTATTCGGATGTGGCTCTGCAGACTTCAAGCCATGTGTGCGGTGCAGTTTGGGCAGAGGTGGTGCGCTCCCCTCGCTGACATGGTGTGAGACACTTTCTGAAGTGCTAATTGTTGTGACCGTGGTCTTTACTGGGAGCAAGTATGAAACTCCTAGAAGGGTTTTGCTCTTCTCACATCCATTAAAAATAAACGGCCTGCAGGGTGAAACTGGATCGTGGTTGGGCTGCTGTCTTCTGAACCTGGCTTCTTGCACATGATCTGTGCTGAGACTCTCATTGCACTTAATCTGCAAAGTGCTCTGGGCATCACAAGGTCAATGTGTGATCTGTCCTTGGCGAATGAAAATGTTGATGGGAGGCAGGTCCTTCAACTTCTGAAAGCCCTGCACTGACAAGCTTGCTTGAAATCAACCAGTAATTTGAGAAGTTTGTGGAGGGAGCTGGCAAGGTGGTGGAATGGGGCTTATTTCCTTAGGAAATGAGGGTAAATGACATCCTATCATCATATGGAACAACCTATCTCCAGCAGTCTGTTGTGACCTAAACTATCCTGTGATTCTGTTTGCCATTTACTGTGCCCATATAGTAGTATCTAAAAGGAGCACAGAGCCAAGATTTGGCCTGGTAATAGTTTGGAAAGTGAGTAGAGACATTTTTGAAAAGAGCAGGACTGTCTGGTGCTGGGAAGTGCAACCATTTCGTACAGGTAAATGAAGGAGAACGCTTGAAAGTCTTACAGTGCTTTGAAATGTGCATCTCCCTTTCTCCATGTGCTAAAAAACCCACAAGATGAGCTGTGATAATACATCTGTTGTGATGTGATGGATCGTGAACTGAATACTGTGTGCTGGAATGTCTTGCATGGTCTTTTTCTTTCTCTTGATAAAACCTAGTTTTTCAGAAATCAGAAAAGGGGAATCAGTGCTCTGTCAGACCGTCAGTTGCTTAGAAAGAGCCAACTGTGCTGCTGTTTCCCCTTGTCATCTTGTTATGTTTGGCTTGAAGACAAACATAAACCATAGCCCAGGAAGGTGATTGTGGAAAAACCTAATACAAAAATACTGCTTGAAATACTGACAGTTACCAGACTTCATATCTGGCCTCCTGCTTACCTGTGATGAGACACAGAGTTGTTAGTGCTTGATGCAGAATGGTTTCGTGAGAGCTGAAATGTTTTTTATGTTTTATTTGTGCAGTTGCTGGAAGAGGCCGTGGCCGAGGCCGTGGGAGAGGCAGAGGTCGCGGCAGAGGAAGAGGAGGTCCCAGGCGATAACTTCTCACTGCAACTCCCCATACCACATCCTGGGCAATTTTGGATAGTTTTTGTACAGGTCTTGTTTACGTTGTCCATTTTTAATAAACTGAAATGTGAAAAAGATGTCTTTCTTTTGTTAGCTAGGACCAGAGGGAGAGGCCTGTGTTATTCCTAGAGGTTTTTGCAGGGTGAGCCTGTCCTGCTGGTGCTGGATTAGAGCCCAAGCACCCCCAGGGGCTGTAGAATCTCAGTTGCTCTTTACCCCAGACTGGGGCCTTGGCAAGCTGTAGTAGTGCTTGTTTGCAATGAGCCCCTCTTCTTTAAGGCAACTGGTGTCTTCTAATAACGAAGACTCGCTATTAACAACCACTGTCCTGTGAACATGCCATTAATGTTGTTCAGAGTGACCTCCTTAAAGTTCATAGATAGAGTTTTACTGTTTTCTATTATGTGAACCTCCAAAACTTACTGTGTTATTTTCTTTATTAAAAAAATGCATAAGGAAGCTGATCAGTGCTATAGAACTGCTAATTTGTTGCATCTTGGGGTAAAAATTAAAAACTCCCTTGGAGAGAAACTTCACTAAAGCCAATTACATGGCATATGCTCCTCCTGCTTGGGCCTGGCTTGTAAAGAAACTGTATCACAGATCAGAAACGTATCACAGATACTTCTGACATTGCATCCCTTGGAAAAAATGAAGCACACAATTAGATACTGGAACTGGACGTTTACTTCTTTGGGGAATGAGGATTTTTGCAGTTAATATATAATTGCTTTGCTGGCGCAAATATGTAGGAAGCTAAAGTGTTTATCTCAGATACCTTCCCACTGGTTTTCCTTTTGTAGGAAAGGAATTACTGTGTTTACAATGTAAAGCTCCAACAGATGAAATAGCGATGTCATCCAATATAGCTYGCATGTTAGTTTGCCCTTGACAGCTGAGGACAGCAGTACTTGGGTGACGGCAGACGCTCTCCTTGGTGCTCGTGTTCCCACGTAGGCTGCGCTACAGGCTGGCGGAGGACTAACCGTTACATGATCAGCCRGTGCGCTGGTTAGCTTGTGCTGAGTGGCAGTTTGTGAGCTGCTCTTCTGCTTTGTGTTTCCTCCTCCAGAGGCCACCGTAAAGCTTCATCCGTTACAGAAGAGCTTGTTTTGGTTTTGTGGGGGGTGGTTTCTTTTTTTCCTGACCTTTTTGGGGCCTCCTATGAGCGCTCCAGTGCACGCAGCGCCCAAGGCTCTCCTCTCTACCAGCAGCTGCTGCTAYGAGTATGGGTTGCAGCGTGCTCGCGGAGCGCCAAGGTGCTGCGGGGGACAGCGAGCCCACCATGTCCTCACCCTCACACGGCTGCGTGCGCGCTACCCCTCCGGAGCCACCTCCGCACGAGCGTCAGCAGAGCCCCCAGCGGGATGCACATGGTGGAGGCCGCCACGAGCAGCCCGATGACAGCCAGTGCGTAACTGGGGTAGTCCTTGGTCACCAGCTGCCCCTGCAGGCAAGAGGAGAGCGTTAGCGATGAGAGCATTAGCGCAYGGGGGTCCTCCTTCACCTTTGGAAGGAAGGGAGAAGCTCTTTTCCAACCATAATGATTCCATGACTGTCTGTAAAGCTGCTCTGCAGCCTCCTCAGCTTAAGCGTGGTTACAGCACCTTGCTGTAAGTGAATTTACATGCTGCAAATACTGGGCTTCCTGCAGCCCTTCCTGCAGCCTGGRCTACATTTTGGCTGCCTCTCTTCCCGTAATGAGCTTGCTCTGCACTGACCTCRCTGCAGGCAATTCCCATCACACTCCTGGCAGCAGGATGGGCTCCTGCTGGTACCCAGTCAAGGAGCCCAGCCATCTATTAGCACCCAAATGGGTGATGACAGGAGGCAAACAGGGCCTTTTTTCTTTTTTCCTATGTGCAAGAAACATTTCCACAAAAGCTTATGAAACTAGTAATTATTTAATCCATAGTAATTCCTCTGCAAAAAAAAAATCACTTTGGAACTTCTGCAGAGGTATTTTGATCATGAAGAAAAATGTAATGGGGAGATTTGAAAACAGAAGTGGTTGGTGAAAACTGTTTGTGCTGTTCCAGCAGCCGCTGCATTGTTTTAAAATACCTCTAATTTTATTCAAAATGCTATTTTTTGGAACTAAATTATTTTGGTTAAAGGGCATTTTTAAGATTTTTTTTCAGTCCTCACTGATATCTCTTTAACCTTTTTGTTTAAAACCATCAGTTTATAAGAATTAAGAAATGACATTAGCTCCAGCTGCAGACTTGGAAGAGGCAGTCTGGCGGAGCACTGTAGTTAGGAAGGAACACCGTGTGTCCTTGCAGGGTTTTCTAAAAGTTTCTTTAAAACGTGAACAGACCAAAGCCCCGATGCTGTTTTACCTGTGTGGCATCCCACGCTTGGTATTGCAGCGTTCCCGTGAGGATATAGTCGGTGATGTAAAATATAAATAGGCTTATAATTAGCAAAGGACTAGCAAAAGCCCACATAATTTTCCAATACCAGCTTGGCTTATGTCCAATCATTGTGTGAAGATCTTTCTCAAATCTGTGATTAAAAAGAAAAGGAGAAACAAAGAAAGCATGTGTCCTTGAGAGCAGCTCCGTATGTTCAGTCAGTATCCAGGTCTCTGCTGCTCGACAACCTCCTGTAGGGTTAAATAACACAGGTGTCTTTGGCGAGGGAGAGAGGTGAGCAGAAAGGGACAGTGTCTGGAAAGCTGGCTGAAAGGGAGTGAAAACCAGCAGGGCTTGTGACAGGGTCCCCTGTTCTGTAGGTAGTTATGTATGGTAGAAGAGCTCCCATAGACTTCACCTTAGGTAAGGACAGAGTCTTATTAGCTCCAGAGGCTGCTGAAGAGCTGRCGCTGAAGCAGCAGGAGGACTCATACTGCTGCCCTTGCTGAGGGGAGGCCTCCTCAACGCGGCCCTCACGCTGCCCTGCGGAGCTCAGCCTGGCGGTGACCTGGAGCTTCTGAACGCGCCGAGGGCCTACGGGCAGCGCAGGTGGCTGCACGCGCCTGTTGTGAACAGACTCACAAGGGTTAAAAACGTGTTAAGTGTTAAAACCTCCTTCCTTTAGGTCGCCCACGCACRTGGGCTGGATGCACAAGGGCAGCCTCCCTGCCTCGTGCTCGGCAGCACCGCTGGATTCCTGTGTGTTCCTGTGAAAGGAGAGGCTGAGTTTTGGCAGGAGATGCTCTTTAGAGCAAAGACGAGAGACGGAGCGAGCAGGGAACAGCATGTCCCACTCATTAGTGCTCCCCTGCCTGTGGAGAGGGCATTGGCGGGTGGCAAAATAGAAAATAACAGCACCAAAAACAGCAGCTGAGGGCTTTTCCCCTTGTCTTAAGGACAGGTAATCCCTAAACTAAGATCGAAGGAGGTAGTGCCMCTTTGGGACTTCCACAGTGTCAGGAAAAGAGTTAAAAACAAAAAAAAGAGGAGTCCGAGGGGGTATTTTTACTACTGCTACTGCCCAGCTTGACCTGTGGTCCCATCCTCCCTCTCCTGCTTACAGTCACGCTGTAAAGAAAGCGGGTTTCCAACTCATACCTTCTTATCCCGTAAATGTAGCACACAGCRATGGTTTCCACCAGCACGATGAGCAGCAGCGAGAGGGTGGCTGCGTAGTCGTTGAATATGTCAAACCAGTAATTCCCAGCCTCCATAGTGAAAATCAGRCCAATGATGCAGTTAATGAGGCACACAAGACCTGCACGGGCAGCACAGAGAGGCTCTCATGGCACCTGGGTAGCGCGTGTGCACGAAACATCACCTTACTGAGACTAGAAAGATAGCGGGACCTCTACGGCTTTCCGCCAGGGTGGTAGAGCTATTAATCAAACTGCTGGTGCGACGACTGCTGCCAAAGCAGCCGGGCTGCAGGAAGGCCCTTTGGAGCAGCTATGCATCAAGTGCTGGCATTGGGTGGACCTRGTGCCCTGAAGCCTTGTAAGGTTTCTCATATCTCACTCGTGGCCATGTTTAAAACATTGCTTATCTGCATGATACCTCCCTGTGTAGCTCTGTCAGAAGTGCGAGCCTGGTGGTCAGAACTTGAGACATACCCAATACATCACAGAATGGCTGAGGTTGGAAAGAACYTCTGGAGATCATCTAATCCAACCCTCCTGCTCCAGCATGGACACCTAGAGCATGTGGCATGCAGGCTGGTTTTGAAGATCTCCAGAGAAGGAGAYTCCACAGCCTSTGGKCARTCTGATCCTGTGCTCCATCACCCTCACACTATAGAAGTTTTTCCTCAAGTTCAGACAGAATTTCCTGTGCTTCAGAATGTGGCCATTGCATCTTGTCCTGTTGCTGGACACTCCTGAAAACAGTCGGGCCCTCTTGGCCCCYTCCCTTCAGGTATTTGTATACACAGATAAGATTCTCAGCCTTCTCTTCTCCAGGCYGAACAGRCCCAACTGTCTCAGTCTTTCCATAAGAGAAGATGCTCCAGTCCCCTGATCATCGTCCTAGTCCTACGATGGACCCTCTCTAGAAACTCCACATCCCTCCTGTACAGGGGAGCCCAGAACTGCACACAGTACTCGAGGTGCATCCTCTCCAGGGCTGAGCAGAGGGGCAGGATCCCCTCCCTCGACCTGCTGGCAACGCTCCTCCTGATGCAGACCAGGATCCCACTGGCCTTCTTGGCCATGAGGGCACACTGCTGACTGATGGTCAGTCCTTCTGTYCAGAGCTGCTCTCCAGCAGGTCACCCCCCAGCCCATCCTGGTGTATGGGGCTATTCCTCCTAAAGCATCTRCACTGTGTTTTAGCATTTAGCCACATGGCAGCAAACACAACGTAGTTTGCTCCTGTTACAGATAGTTTCTCAAGAACAGGCAAGCACTTCTGGCAGCATATTTGATAATCCCTACTCCCCTGGAGGATGCAGCGGGACCCTCAAAGATGGTAGGACGCCAGAGCTTCACTGTGCACGTGCTCACCTTGCCTGGCCTGTGCCCATACGTGGTGTCTGCTCACCTGAGACCACCTCCTTGGACAGGTGGGTGGCAATGAACCTGCTGTCGGTCAGTGGCGTGAGGATCGCGGCCGTGTTCCCCAGCATGCTCCCGATGCCCAGCATCAARAGCATGAAGAAGTAGAGCACCGAGTACAGCTGCGGCACCTCCATGTTTTTGATTGCTTCAGAATAGACTATGAAGGCGAGTCCTGTCCCCTGGACAGCCTGGCAGCAAGGGGAGAGGTTGAAGGAGAGAGTTATGGTCAGCCCTTCCCTCAGTCACCCATGATTTTAGGGTCAAGAATCATTTCTATGAGGGAGACTGAAATTCTTCCCAACTTCAATCCCTTTTAGCTGGGGAGATTTTAATCTTTCTTACTGCAGTGTTTTGTGCTCAGCAGGGCATTAACAGCCAACAGGTTTAGCAAAATCTAGGCCACTTTTTTTTTTTTTCCTCTTGTTGACTGGGATCCTGCTCTCAAGGAGCTCTCTTGATGTCAGCGGGGCTGTTTGGGCCTGAACTTTTCCTCAGCTTGAACAGGGACATGAGAGGCTGATCTCCGTCATGGCAACGCAAATGTGCYCTGGTGGTGCTGCTGTGCAAGTGAGATCTTTGCTGATTTTTTCCAAATGCACAGAAACCAACAGGAGATCTACTTGTAGTAAAGAGCTTGGGCCCAAAGCCAGTGCGACCTTCCCTGGCCCTCAGTGGGGTGCTGTGATCCAGCTGCTGTGGGACCTGCAGCGAGGGCACATTCCCCGCCAGGAGCCCCAAGGGGCCTTGGTCAGGAGRGGGAGCTGCTGCTCCCCAGCCTGTGGAGCGGCCCCGGGGACGCCCGGCACGTGGCACCTCACCGTGTCCAGCTCCGCTTCCAGGCTGCAGTTGCGGAGCTGCGGCAGGAGCTCCGCGTACTGGTGTGGGTGGGYGGCCTGGAGCTGGGCTTGCGTGGCGCCCAGGTTGTCCGCTGTCACAGAGCCTTCCTCCAGGTCGAAAGTGTTTGTCAGCAGCAGTATCACCCTGGGGAAGGGCAGGGAGCGTAGCAYCTCTTGGTGCATGGAGCAGCATCTTCCAATGAGCTGCTCTTTCCCTGCTTATCCCACAACAGCTTATGGAGGGAAAGGAACACAAGCTAAACCCCAGCTCTTACTTGCTGATGCAGCTTTCGTAGTTGAAGGTCGCCTTGAAGCCGTAGATGGAGAAGGTGACGATGCTGCTGAATATGGACGTGGTGCTGTTGATGAGCGAGACCACGATGGCGTGCCGCTCGCAGTTGTTGYTCGGCTCGTTGTAGCTGGCGAAGGCAATGAGGCTGCCGAAGCCCAGGCCCAGCGAGAAGAAGATCTGTGTGGCTGCGCTGATCCACGCCTTGGGGTTGGCCAGCTGCTCCAGCTGCAAGGCCGAACGCGCCCCGTGAGGCCCCTCGCGCCCACACTGGGCCTCGTTTTCCTCTAAAAGCCCCAGGCATTCAGGGGGTGCTATAATTTTGTTATTTTTTACCTTACCTTTGGTGTAAACATGTAAATGAGCCCRTTGACAGCCCCGTGGAGCGTTAACCCTCTTATCAGGTATATGATAAGAACGCAGTAGGGCAAGGAAGCGGTCACATATACCACCTGCAGAAAGGAGGGTGGACACTGGAGACAATGTGTAGGACCATACCTTGATGCAAAGGATACTCAAGAGAATCTCTGGCTACAGGTCTTCTACCTGTAGCTTTCCATTTTCATTTACTTCACCTAAAACATTAGCATTATTCTGTTTGCTATCATACACTAACCTTTAAATGTGTATTTTCAGCGGATTTAAGATTTCAGTTTAAGTTTAGATTCCAGTTCTAGAGAAATGAATCTTATTGATACTGAAGACCTGTGAGAAAGCTGCCAGAGTCTTCCACTTAAATTGAAAAATAGTAACTTTGAGCATTTACAGTGTTTACAACCTGTGTTATGTGGCATCTAGTGGCAGAAAATTGCTTTGAAGCTGCCTGAGAAGAAAYGGCCAGTTGAGTCTCACCATCTCTTCGGAGCAGAAGCAAAGCAGAGCTCCTCACTAAGTGTCCCAAATCAGATTGGAAGGAAGAACATTTAATTCAYGTGTAGAAGGGACTCTAGCAGGCTGTAAGCCAGCTAGAAGGGTAGAAAAGCAAAATCTATTAGCTTTAATCACACTTCTGACTTTGAACCGGAATTTTTGTTCGGCTTCTTAGAAGCTGGCACATGCCAAAAGAGGGAGGACCTGGTTGATGCCCCTTGGTGTCAACGTCCACACATTTTCCCCTCCTGCTCTACCAAGCTATGAGAAGAGGACTGGCCCAGGAACTGCACGTCAGTCCTGGGATTCGCATGGATTCCAGGCYGAGGAAGAGCCCCGAGAAGGGTAAGCCGCTTTCCCCACGTGCCTCGTGCCGGAGCTGGGCCCGGGGGTGCTGCCCGGCGGCGCTCACCTTGCCCGTGGAGGCGGTGCCGCGCAGGATGCAGAGGTAGACCACGAGCCAGGCCAGCGTGAGGCACAGCACCTGCTCCCACTGCAGTGCCCCACTGGCCTCCAGCGATGGCGCGATGTTGAGCGTCCGCCGGTACCAGAAGTACTGTGTGGGCGACGTCTGCGCGCACTCCGCCTCGTAGCCCGTGCGGTTGCCGTTCAGCGGGCAGCTGGCCCAGGGCAGCGGGTCCTGGTGGGAGACGCGGGGCGCCCGGAGGAGGCGGGGCCGGAGCCGCTGACTCACCTGGGCTCTGCCACCCTCTTCAACACTCCCTGGYGATGGCTGAGCCCTCTGCCCGGGCATGGGGCTTGGGGCTGTTCCCCCTTCCCCCCAGGACCAACCCTCCTCCCTGGCACTGCCAAACCTCTCCTGGGTTGCAACCCCTGCCCTGGGCAGAGCCCTCTCCTCSTGGACAGCCAACCCTCTGCTCTGGTCTGTCAACCCTCTCCTTCCAGGACAACCCTTCTCCCCTGGGACCCTCTCCCCCAGCATGACCCTCTTCCCGAACCTGCCGACCTCCTCCCCCGCCGGGTTGACCTCCCCTCCCAGGGTGGACCCTCTCCCTTGGCCCAGCGCACCCTCTCCCCTGGCGCCGCCCACCCACCCACCTGGAAGGAGTGGAAGAGGTACCAGAAGGCCCAGGCGTTAATGACGTTGTAGTACATGGAGAGGAAGAAGGACACCACGACGCTGGCGACGCCTGCAGCGAGACAGAGGCACTCGACCAGCTGCCCTCTGGCTCCCGGACCCCGGCCCCATACCGTGATCTTCCCCCTTGAAATCCCAAGGGATCTGAGCTCTCATGGCCCCAGACGGAGTGGGCCATGGCCAACTCTGGTGCTCAGGGTGCCATCGTTTTGCCAAATGCCTTCTTCCTTTGGGGCTGTCCTGAGCTGGGTGCTAGACAGCAGCCCCAATGGCTGAAATGCAGTTTGTCCGCTCATTCCTTTTATCTATTTATCGTGTGAGCAAACCAGAGGTGACATGGGCCATGCAGCACCTCCCTGATGGGGCTTGGAACAGCCATGGCCTGGGGCTTCCTGCCGCGCGCCCGCGCCACCCCATGTGCCCCGCGCTGCCTGGCACRTACCGACGCCGCAGAGGAAGGGGCTGATGGTCTTCCAGGCGCCGATGCTGCCGCGCCGCATGCGCTGCCCCACGGCCAGCTCCAGGTAGAGCAGCGGCATGCCCTCCACGACGAGCATGACGAAGTAGGGGATCAGGAAGCTGCCTGCGGGCCAAAGCGAGAGGCGCCGCTTGGCAAACCGGCCGCCGCGCCGCCCTCGGGGACCCCCACGCCAGGAGGTCGCTGGGGCTTGGTGGCACCTGGTGTCGCCCGGGACGAAACCCCAAGTGACGTCCYGTGGGGTTCCCTCGTGCTTTTGTTTTGTTCCCGGCGTGCCGGGACAGGCCGTCCGCTGACCCCGCTCCCTGCGTGGCCCTTGGCAGCGCCAGGATCTGCCCTGTTAAAGTGTGCCGGGCGCGCGGCGTGCCGAGCGCCGGCGCGAGCAGCGCGCGGTGCCGCCGCCGTTAAAGGGTAACCAGGTGCCGGGCATGGCTTTTAAAAGGTAACGAGGGAGGGAGCCCCGAGGCGACGATCTGCGTCGTGGAAAGTTTTGCCTGGTGGAGCTCGAGCGCGCCGTAAAGAGTAACAGCGGCGTGCAGAGAGCCCGTGTTGAGGAGGGGTGTGTTGGTGTCTGCCATGGAGCATGCAGACCCGTGARGGAGGCATGCGGCCTGCTCCTCGGGCTGGGCTTCCCCAGCGTCACTGAGTGCCTTCGGGGAAAGAGAAAGCGTTCCCTGCCCTCGCTGGGCACTCGCTTTGGAAAAGGCCGAGAGCTGAGATTTTGCGGACACTTTCCCGCTTCCCCTTCCACCGCGCGCCAGAAACGTTTACGTAAGCGCCTCCTCCTTGGGCCCTGAGCGGCGGCATTAACATTCCGCACAGCGGGAATGCRCCCGCTGCGGAGCCGAGGCCGGGGGCTGGAAGTGCCCGTGGGGCGTAAGCCGGTTTATGCTGGGAATTAATTTCCTCCCGGCCTTGTTAAGGGCCCTTTGTTTGCCGTTAGGTAACGTCCTGCGCGGCGCGGGAGCGGCGTCCGCGCGGGCGCCCTCCTGGGCAGCGCTGCCCCGYGGGCCAAGGCCGAGGGCTCTGCTCTGCTCCGCCGTGCCCGGGGCTGCAGCAGAGGCGGCAACGCCTCCGAACAGGCCCCTTGCCTGGGAGTGTGTCGTGTCCCGTCCCTGCCGCCCGCGCTCCATGCTCCGCTCCAGCCCTGCTCCGAGTGTGAGCAGCGGCAGCACCACAGCGGCTCGGAGCCTGCGGGCCTCGTTCGTCCAGGTGCCCACAGACCTCGTCTGCTTGGGAGGCCGCAGGCCTCGTCCATGCGGGAGCYGCCCAGGAGCCTGGGGGTCTGTCCGCTCGGGGCCCAGCGGGAAGGGTCGCGCTGCTCACGCTGGGCCTGGCTCTGCTCCCCAGCCATACCCTTGAGCCCCCCACAGCAGCATTTTGTGAGGGCGGCCCTTGCAGACCCCTGGAAAGGCACTAAGTGCTTGGGGTTGCTTTGGTTTTTTTTTTCTTTTTTTCCCTGAGGGCTTTGCAAGGTGACAGGAAAGCAAAGCTGACCCTCAGGTCAGGAATAGGGTCAAAAGCTGCTCCTGTTCAACTACCTTTCCTTTTATTTTTTGCTACTCATTTCTGGCTGTATCCAGAGCTCACACCATCTCCTATGCTAATAACACCCCATAAGAAGAATATGGTAGAAGATATGATGTGAAAAAACCCTGTGTTTGACTTTCTGGATGTCTGCCAAGCCAGAAGGAGCGGCAGCGAACTCGCGTCCTGCTGATGGCTGCATGCAGAAACGTTCACGCTGTGCTCGAGCTCAGCCTCAGACGTGACGCCTGCACCCTCAGAGGCATCCGCGTAGGGGTACCCCCACACACAGCACTGCTCACTACCGCTCCCGCTCACCGAGACACCCCAAGGCTTCCAGCCAYGGCAGCATCGAGTCCCTGCGGCGGCTGCACCCGTTTGACACCCAGTGGGTTCTTGGACCCGCTCCTAGGGGTCCCGTCTCTGAGCCGGCCCGCGGGCAGCCGGYGCAGCACGTGCCGATCCCTGCCACGCGCGGATCCCTGCCACGCACCGGTTTGAAAGCAAACCACAAGCCAATGCCCAGGGCGCACAATGAGCAGAAGGCTCTTCCTTACGTGGACATCCTGCACGGGAGGGCGAGCAGAAGCAGGCAAGAAGCGACCGAGGCCGAGGCTAAACTGGTACCACTGAGCCCAGCAGTGCGGCGACCCATGCCATGTGGAGAGCGGGGGGACACCAAGAGGGCCGGGGGAGCCCCTAAGAGCTTTCTTTAAGAGGTGGACAGCAGCCAGTAATAGTACACAATGATGTGTACTAGAAGATAAATGTATATTTAATTAACCTAATTAACCTATACCTAATTAGCCGCTTTGTTTTCTAAGAATGAACATCCTTGGCAGGCATTCAGTGCAGACATCTTCTTTCTCCRGTTTGGACAGGACAGAGAGCGAGCCTTCCAAAGAGCCCTTCTGGAGCCCAACTCCACCTAAGTGCCCGCTCAAAGCTGCCTGCGAGGCTTTTGCCGAGGAGCACCGGCCGGTTAAGGATTTGCAGCCAACATCAAGGCAGATTTGCAGTCAAGTTATCACCTCCTAAGAGGAGGTTTTGTATGAGCGAGAGAGGTTCAGGACAGCAACCTGAATGGCTATGACCGATCTTTCTTTCGAGCAGATCAGTGAAAGCATCTCCCCTTCTACTCCATATATATCCAAGTGACCATACGCGAGCCTACACACACGAACCCAGGCAGGCTCTGACGCCTCTTGAGCGTTTCAGCGTGAGGAAGGGCGCAATGAAGTGAGGCCATATGGACCTGCAGCCCAGCCCTGCCACCAGCCCCGTGGCAAGCGGGTCCTCCCCCCATCTCACGGCGCCTCTGGGAAGCGAGCGCTGCTCTGCTGGGGCAGCCAGCAGGTGTGGACCGCGTGCTGAGGAATACATGGAGTAAGAACACGCCGGCACGAGCGACGGGGTTCTATGGCTCACACTGGGCGCACCGTGTGCCTCTCGCTGGCACCGTGCGAGGAAATGGCCAYGAGAGCCGCGGCTGTGACCCTGGCTGCCCGCGTGGGTGCGCGGGGCGTCACCATCCTCGCGCGCAGGGCGCTGTGGGCCCAGCGCTCGCGATAACCCTCCCGGGAGGGACGCAAGCAGCGGCCGCCTCACTCACCTCCGCCGTACATCTGGCACAGGTATGGGAACCTCCACACATTCCCCAGCCCCACGGCGTAGGAAATGCAGGCGAAAACGAACTGCAGGGGGTTGTCCCACAGGGGCCGGGGCTTCTCCATGTGGGAGCGGTGGGTGCRCGGGCCTGGCGGCAGCTCTGCGGGCACCGGTGCTGTATGAGCGCTACCACGGGCGCCACGGCTGCCCCGCGCCCAGGGGAGGGGAGCAGGGCCCGGCGAGCGAGCGGCAGCAGGAGGAGGAGGAGGAGGTGGAGGAGGAGGAAGGATGCCTGCCAATTCCTATCAAGCCTTTTAATTACTAATCTTATTAACAGGCACACACTGAATAGGAATGCTGGTAAATAGATTATGGAAGCGCACACGCTGAACTGTAAAGTTGGAACTTGGGGTGAAGGGCTGCTGGGTTTTGACTGGCATTCCTGGAAGGATGTGAGCCCAGGGGGCCGTCTCTGCTTGCATGCTCCCTTGAGAAGGGGACGAGACAGCACTGGGGAGCCAGGTCTGGGAACCAGGAAACCCCTCTGCACCGAGCGCTCTTCTCTGGGAGCCGCATTTCTGTGCAGGAGGCATCGCCTTGGGCTCGGTGACAGAGAGGAGAGGTTTCTACCCCACTGGGGCTGCGTTTGGCCGCTCTCAGAGCGGACTCGCCCTTTGAGCACCCCTTGCCCCAGCCTGGTCCTCAACCATCCCGGCACAGCCACCTGTGGTGTGGTGAGCTGCAGYCGTGCCCACCCTGTTCCCCAAACAGCCCCCATCTCCCATCTGTGTCCCCAGCCTGGAGTCCAGCACCCGGGCTTGAGCCTTTGGGAGTACCGGGCACGCAGCCGAGTGGACCCAAGCCGTAGCCCTCCAGGCAGCCGGCATGCGTGTGGGACACACATGGAGCCCACGGGAGGCTGCAAGTAACCTGTCCCACTCCCATMACCTCATACACAGCCCCAGCGCTGCCGAGGGGCTTTCTGAGGGGAGGCTCTTCCTTTCAAAATATGTTGAGCCTCAGGGACGGGCTGTGCATGAGGGCTGCCAGGGAGCTGTGTCTGCAGCCTGGTGTGGYGGCAGGAGGACCTGCGAGGCCTTTGGGCTGTTTTCAGTGTGCACTGAGATGTCAAATCTGGACGTGAGCCTGCTGTGCTTGGGCCCCTGCCAGAGGGCACATTTTGGCACCAACCACTTCACACGGGTCTGTCAGGAAAGGAGACAACAAAAGGGGCTTAATGAGTCCCAGGGCTCAACTTCCTTCCCGAGTCTAACTGACCATGGCCCCTTTCAGGCAGGCCTGGGCACCTTTCAGGTCCTGCTTGGGAAGGAGACTCGCTCAGCTCAGGTACCGCCAGGGGCAGCCAGACCTGCACGCTGAGAGGCCACAGGTAACCATCCCGCATCATGAAAACTTGGCAAAGTTTCATTATCGTTAAATACACATCCCCGCCTGTGGAATTCATTAAAAAAAAAAGTTATTTAAAATGGCCTATGGCACTTAATAAGTCGTAGACAGACAAGTTTTAAAAATACATAGCCCATAGCTGGCACTCGTGATGCCAGTGATGCTCCTGTGTGAGTAGATCACTGCTACTGACGAGCATAATCACGTTAAACACTGCCCTGGCCCTGYACCTCCTCCCCATCACCYTTCAGGCTGGTTTACTAACAGCCTGGGGTGACTGCAGGTGAGGAGGAGCACTGAGCTTGCAGCAGGCCCGGTCACATCAGGAAGTTCAGGGGGCAGCGAGGTGAATCACTGTCTAAGGCCCTCGTAAATGGCAGCCTTATGGAAAGTCCCAGTCATAAATYGCAGTCCTGTTTTTCAAGGCCATCATGCAGACAGACACCTGGCCCAAGCCTGTGTCCACCTTAAGAGAGGGGCTCTGAAACGCCCATCAGGGTATGTGAACATCGAACACGCAGCCAGTCCTGCTATCAGGCTCTCCACACGCCCCCTCAGGTATCCTGATCCCAAGGCGATTGGGGATTTCTATCGCTCCTCTTTAGGAGTTTCGCTTCCTCTGGGTTGGGTGAAGAATTGGGCTTCRTGTGGAGGGACCGAGATAAGCTGTAAAGAGGTTAACTGAGGGAAATGYCTAAATTCCAGCTGTCTTTACATGGGTCTGTCCGATGACAGAAGATCACAGACACGAGGACTCTGGAGCATTACACTGCTCATTTAACATGGGGATTAAGAATAACTTCCCCCTCTCTCTGTCTACCAAATTCTAGAGCGTGGGGCTGGGAGGGCAGGGGAAAGACTGGGGATCCATCTCTTCCATGGCAGGGTTGGAAGGCCRGGACAGACCGAGAGCTGCTCTTTGTAACCCTGACCAGCAGGAGGTAGCCRAGGCAGGAAACCCTGTTTCTTGCTGAAGCGGGACTGAAGTGCTCAGGTGAAGGAGCCCGCTGAAAGTCCCGAGCTTGTCTCTCCCAACCCCTGCACATCTCGCAGCTGCTGCTTTAAGCTCCRTTGGGTGACAGAGAAAGCGAGCTGGGTTTCCAGACCTCAGACAACCCTGGGCCGTGATGGCAGGAGGGTGATGGCTCCAGCCGTGCTCGGAGGCTGCGGCTCCCACTTTGAGCAGCTATCAGCAGCTACTGCAGTAATGCCGTTGTTCCGCCCAGCTTGTCGCTGCCGCTTGCGGCCCGGTCCCAGGCTGCAGATGTTGCCCCTGAAGGCTGGACTCTCAACTCTCCTACTCAGCCCCTTAGCGCCCCTAGAACTGTTCTGCACTGCCACTATCTCCAGTGATGGACTAGTAACATAAGGTATCTTTACAGAGGTCGTATCCCTAAGAAAACACACCTGGAAAGGGCCCCTTTTCCACTCTCCTGGACCTTCCTAAGCACCAGCACTCCAGCCATTTGGGGGTTGACATCCTTTTTAGGGTCCTCCTTCCCTGGAGGCGCATCCAGTAGAGCTCGGAGGATCCCCTCTGGTTCACCCTGACACACATCTGGATGCCAGCAGTTTGGGGAGGGTTTGGGCTGCTCCCCAGCAGCCCTTGAAGAGTCTTGGCTCGCGGCGGGTTGGATTGGGTGAAGGAGCGAGCCAAACCCTCTCCAGGCTGCCTGGCATTGCCGCGGGCTCCTGGGGTTCTGCTGCAGCAGCAGCCACAAGGCTCCTCCACCGCTTTTCCCCTCTGCTTAGCAGCGATATCCAGCTGGCTAAAGACTGCATCAACCTGCTTAGCGCCAACAGCCCTCGACTCATAATGCTGAGATACTATTAACTGGTTCCTACCCGCCCCAAACAAAACAAAAAAATACAGCCCCCCACAATATTAAGATACTAAAGGATCTTTATCCATCGAGATGCCAAGACACACTGATGTGTATCTATCTATTTATCCACCTTTAATTTGCAGGACTGTGGGTCCCAAACACTGCCCCAAATGCTGCCTGATGTTTCAGGATAYACCTGTGTGGATGCAAAAAGACTTAGAAAGCATATATATATATATACACATATATATATATATTTTTTTTTTTTTTTTCCCCTGGAGTATTTGAGGAGGAGAGCAGATCAGGAAGAATTCTGTAGGTGGTCAGGGCCAGAACCATAGGTCAGCACTTTCACTGTGCCATGATCAAGAATTAACAGCTAGAGCTTGAGCCCTTTGGGCGCATTCTCTCTCTCTCTCAAAGCCAGTTAAAAACATGTATTGCAGTAACGCGCACCTGCTCACACACAAACTCACTTTCAAATGGTATTAAATGTGTTCTTAATGTCTTCTAAAAGGCCTGTCTTCCTAGGGCAGCATGAACTTGGATCTTGATCTGTTCAAGSCACTGGAATCAGATGATTCACRTCRCTTCCCAGGGCAGTYRGAATCMTTTGTCAATGTCTTTGACAGCATGYGGTGTCGCACAGAAACCAMCTGTTGTCCTTGATGAGGCCGTAAAGAGACAAACTAAGGGAAATGTATATGAGAAATGTCCCAATTCCATCTGATTTTATCTAGGTCTATCAAAAGAAAGAGGAGCACCTGTGGTTTATAAGGGCTGTGGCTCGGGTGGCTATTATTCATAAGAAAAAAACAGACTGAATAGTTAAAGAGCACTAGGGAACATGCCATGTCATTAGGAAGGTAGCAGCACCTATCCAGTAATGACCAAMTGCTGAATTCCAGTAGTTGTTAGCGTGAGGGCTGTTTTTTGCTGTCACTATCAATACTGGTGAAGCTGAGCTGCCTCAATTCAGCCCTGCAGGAAAATGTGCTTCACTGTGCAAGCAACAACAGAGCTTGAAAGTTGATTCCTGTAGATTGGTCAATTATAGAAAAATGTTCCCTCCAGACCTACCTAGGGAGCTACCAGCTCAAGCACAAGGAAGGGATGGTGCTCAGCTGAGCAGGGCAGAGCTTCCAGTGATGAGCAAAGATACTCTGCTAGTCTTTACACCTCAGAGAGAGGTGCAGTTTTAAGAACATCACACATGCTGAGGAGATTCAAACATCCTCTCCACCTCCAAAACATGGTACCTGTCCAAACAAAAGGAGAGCTGCCACCGTGCAGCACCACACTACTTTTCCAAGAGGTGAAGAGGTGACAGGTACTGCCTGGCTGAAACGCTGCCTCGGTGCATGTGTCCAGCAGCCACAGGTTAGTGATGAGAAACAACAGAACTCATGAGCTTTGCTGTCTCTCCTAAGCAACTCATCAGAGTTTCATTACAAAGGAAACATTTGCAGTTTGTCCTGTTTACACCAACACAGTGGCTCTGAGGAAATGCAGGCCAGAAAGTCCTTGGTGCCTTCCTGTTCAGAACTTAGTATTCACGTGCCTGTATAAGAGACCAAACCAACCAACAAAATCACTTTTCATGAACATGGGTGCACGTGGCACAGGGAGCGTGTAATCCTACAAAGCCCTGCTCTTGTTCTGCCGCAATAATAAATTGCTACAACTCAATCCTGTTTAATCAGTGAGTGAAAAAA
Organism: Eudromia elegans; assembly: GCA_003342815.1. Taxonomy (NCBI): domain Eukaryota; kingdom Metazoa; phylum Chordata; class Aves; order Tinamiformes; family Tinamidae; genus Eudromia; species Eudromia elegans. Next base: position 763,176 of record PTEX01000081.1, read on the forward strand.
GCACAACCAAAGACCAAAGAAAATATGACAATTTTGAGAGGGGCAGTGAGCAAAAGGGTGCCAAGCGGCTCCAGAGAGAAGAGTTGCGCATAGACAGCCCTGCATCACACACAAGCCTCTCCACAGCCCAAGCCCAGAGCTGCTCCTTCACAGCTGGGCATGAGTGTGTAGTCTTCATGGTTGTATTTCTAGCAATATCCTTTATTGATATGCCTCAATTTCCGACTCAGGTAAGAAAACTTATATAAAGTGTTCCTATAAAGAAGCAGCTCTAAAAACTTTTTTGAAAACATAATGGTTTTATTTTGAGTAATGTACAACATATATATGACAACAGGGAAAGGTGAACAAGTAAAAAGCACTATAAATATGCTGCCAGATGAATGCAGGGCAGAGGATTGAGAGAGAGATGTGAGGAGGAAAAAAAGAAAAAAAAAAATCTTTTCAGTAAGGCTGCAATAAGAAAGGAGGTGGAAACATCTAGAATAAGTTATCTCCTAAGACAGCTGCTTTATTAGTGACTTAGGTTTTTTCAGCTTGCCATCTTCAATTAGGGCTACYGGAAAGAATCGGCATTGCAATGTTCATATTTGTTTCACATAAATTGAAGGGCAATCGCATAACTGCAATTAAGGACTTTATTTTTGAAAACCAGACGCACACCAGTTCTGCAGCATTACTATTCACTCTGCATGTCTGATCYCTTAGCAAAAGTCGATCAGTCACTGAGGTAAATGTATACTCTATACATTGATGTAATTTTGCTGAGGGATCAGACACCCA
>PTEX01000081.1:764009-960769 GCA_003342815.1 Eudromia elegans
TTGTCTTCCAGTGATGGAATATTCACAGACAATGTCACATCATGGCTATGCAAATGAAAGTAGTAACTGCTGTTTTCACCACAGAGACACTTAAAAAAACCCTAATGCTTATTTTACATATATATTTTTTAAATTCTTAATAAAAATAAACATTCTTTGTAAAGAATTGTCTTAATTCTTTAATAAACTGCTGTTTGCTATTTCTCAGGCAGTGTGCGGAGCTAGCAATTTAAACATCTAACYGTATAAATGATATCCATGACATATTTAGAAAGAAGGTAGCTGTTTCAGCATTTTGTCAGTGTTATTAAAAAGGGATTCTAAGCACTAGAAGCAGAAAGTGAACCAATCAAAACTAAACTAAAATAAAAAAGGTAACACAGAGTCTATGTTTTCTTTCTACTGCAGCTTCTGATAGATCAGATGTTCTTTGTACTTCAGTCCTCTGGCTCATATCTGAGGATAAAGAAAGTTAAAATCAGAGCAGTAGACAAACTAAGTTAGTTTGTTTCTAAAGAAAAAAAAAAACAAGTAAGGAATGTTTATGGTATGTTCATGTCAACATTCATTATATCACTCGGGGCGCAGATATATAGTATAATATATATAGAATATATGTTTATTTTAGGCTAATATATAAAATATATAAACTACACACACACATATCTATAGTCTAAGCTATATAAATATATACACACACACTATATATATATACACGTGTGTGTATATATAGCTCAGACTATTTTCTCCCTTTGCAGTTGGCAGTTTACAAAACAATAAAATGAAGGAATGAACMCACAAATTCCAAAATACTGGCAGAAAAGGCTGAAGAGTAGTTTGAGCTTCCACTTCTGGCCTCTCCTAGCATAGCTCTAAGGAATTAGTGCTGCCAAAGGGTGGCCTTCTACCTCATATGAGGGCCAGGGGGTATCCCCGCCCCTCAGTACAGGTCTAACCTTGCTTACAAAGGTGAGTGGGTACTCACTCTTGTAAGTAAATGTGTAAGAAGTAAGATATAAGATATAAGAAATGCTAAAGCAGCACGTACTTCTCTGTCTGTTACTGAATTTCTTTTCAAGGTACCACATATTCCCATTATTTGATAGGCATTAGCTGCTTTGCATCATCAGTCTTAGTCACCAAGCATCCAATAAAAAGACTGGTCCATCAAAAGCCAAGAAATAGCTTGGTAATTTAAATTTAGAAACACAAATGTAACAAGAGTGGAGCACACATCTTACTCTAAAGAGAACAGCACCACATACTTGGAAAGTTTTTTGCGTAGATCCTTTATCTGTTCATTCTTCTTCATAAGAATCTCTTTCATGTTGCGGTAGGCAGCTGTTTGCTGAAACTTCTTCTCCAATTCCTACACAGCAGTGACACCACCACATTGCTTACTTATATACGAATGCTAGGGTAATATACTTTTTAAAAACAACATTTTTCTTCCTTAGGTTTCAGGACACTGGTTTCTCTACCTGTTCACTACTGAAATTTGTCTGAAATCAACTAATAGATTAAAATGTTATTACCAGAAGAGAGGGAAAGAGAGATAAAGCTTTATTTTCTAAAGAAAGTCAGGCCAAAAATATTCTGAAGATCAAGAATACCRTTTGCATTCCCACAATTATATGCATATGAATGGGCAATATTTAAGCATTCACCTAGTTATATGCTGTAAAAACTAATATATGGTTTATATTTGCTATAAACATATTAGTTGTATATTTGCTATTTTTCATATAACCATATTTTTCCTCAGAGAAAAATATACTGGCACCTGTGTGACCCTAATAATCGTGTAGTTCTTGCTCTCTGGTACATGCTTGTTAAATTCCCAATCAGTAAAGAAGCGAGCAGGGAGCCCATTTTTACTTTACAGAAAGAGCTGACCTTTTCAGCTGTGGATAGTTGATCTTGAACCTTAAGCAAGTCATGTTTTGTTGTGACCAAGTTTTCTTCCAACGACTTCTGATTTGCAGTAGAGTCATTCAGGGTCTTCTCAAACTGACATTTCAAAGCTGCCACTTTATTTTCCAGTTCAGTTATATCCTGGTTTACATTATCCTTCATAAGGAGAAATATTTAAAATAAGTCAAATGCAGAGGGGTATGTTTTAATTTTTATGACTTTTATGACAATATTTCTGTCAAGCCCAAACTAAATGCTTTAACTAAATAAGGAAATTGCACACACCACAAAATACTGAAAAAATAACCCTTGTAACTTTAAAAATCATTAATTAACGCATTTTAAGCATGCCTTTTTTTTTTAAGCCACAAAAGAAGGATGACACCTGGTTCTAAGCTTTCAAAGTACAAACACTACAATCCAGGATTTAAAGTTCTTTAATATTAAAAATTTGTATCTATTTATTAAGCCTTAAACTACTAATTAAAATATTTGCCATGACCGTTAGAATTCCTACTAAGTAGCAGTGTACTGAATACACATTTTGAAAGTTACCACATAAAATACGGGGAGGGGGGAAAGAAAAAAAAGAAAACAAAAACCCACAGATACATACCATAAACCCCCATTTAGAAAGCAAAATAAAAAGAAAACATGATTAAAACATGAAAATTGAAATAGTGAACCTTAAAGCTGGCTTCAAACATATAAATGCTGTAGGAATGAAAACTAATTGGTTTTTCAAAAGAATGGTAGTATAGTGTTCCACTTTTGATAAAAGTTTGAATTAAAGTTTTTTAAGTTTAAGACAAAAAAAGAGAGAGAGAATTCTTATTATTAAAATAGGTATGCACTTAAAAAAAATACTAAAGTGACATGAACAGAATTTCCTACAGGAGCACTAGCACTTTTTTTTTTTTCCTTTAAAGTAACAATCATGCTTGAATCCAAAATTTACAGAAAAGTTTACAGACTTTGTGTAATAAAAATATCTGGTGAGCCAAGTTTTATAGTACATTGATAGGTAGAATTATTTAAAATTAAAATAAACATTCATCATCAGATCCATGCTTGTTGATGTTTGTGGCAAAACTTCAATTGATGTTTATGAATATACAATTTGGAGTTATATGTACGCATTTTGTTCTTAAAATCTGGATCAAGAAGTAGCAAGTTTGCCTTTTACATATCTCTATCAAGAGAGTGTGAAAAATGCTGGGAAAAAAGAATACTTTTTTTTGTTGTTGGGTTTTTTTTTTTTTGTGAGAGGAGCAACAATAAGATTAGATGCACTGGCATATTAGCAAAAACGAAGAAACAAATATAAATTTACATTTGTCAATATAAAATAAATACTGCACTTGAGAACACGAACTCTAGAATAATACTTTCTGATATAGTCTTATCATCATCTATGTGACACAAAAATGTCATCAAATTAACTAGGTTATCTGCTGACTGACAGACTGCAGGAACATCACAATGTCAGCAGAAACACAATATGAAACTGAGCATTCATATCTGCTGAAAAAAAAAAGTCCATACGATACAGATTAATTTATGCCATATTAGTGCTAAATATTGAGGAAAAAAAGAACCTTGACAATTATGTTTACCTTTTGATCTCCCTGGATCATCTGCAATTCTTTCAGTGACTTCTCTAGTTTCACCTTTTCATCTAGGGCACTTGTAGCCTGAAAAACAAACACACAAAAACCCCCACACCACTCATAAGCTTATTTTAATTTAAAATATAACAATAATAACAATGCTAGTCTTATCTGGATTAAATAACTTTAGGCATCCAAGTGCACAAGGAATTTACCTGTGTTTCTATTGTCTTGAGTCTGTTCTTCAGTTTTKCATTTTCTTCTTGAAGCCTAGCAATTTCCTTTGGGTAAATAACAAGAAATAGTTCACATGTAAACACTTTAAGGCTACTTTCAGTATCCCAAATGTTTGCAAGAAGAGTAAGAAAATAAGCCTTAAGCCTTACAGTTCAAGAAAACTTGTAAGTGCTTATAAAGAAGATCTTGTAGATTACAGATTTTTTCACGAGCAAAACGTGCAAATTATGGTATCTTCTGCTCCTTTGAGCATGGAATTTCAGTTTCCTTAAATACCTAAACTATAGTATAACTGCACATAAGAACTCATAATAATTCATAAACATATTTAATTAAGACTGTTAGAAATACTGGTATTGAATTTACTGTTAGGAAGTAATTACACTGAGCTACAAGTAAAATAGAAATATGAATGTTTTGATTGTCTTGAAAGGTAACAGTTATGGCTGAGACAATTCTTGAGAGGCCAAATTGGTAACGCAGTCTGGAAGACAGAAAACGCAGGTCTTCAACTGATTCCTAGTGCTTAAAAATATATTTTAACATATGCAACATTTTTAAATAGCCAAAGAAGCTCACTTCATAATAAAATATATTGCTAGTATTAAGTATTAAAACATGCTTTACAATTACGAACATTTTTAACAAGTGAGATATTAACCATTTTCAAAATTAATAAAAATTTACTTTTTTTTCTTAAATTCTTGTTTCTTGAGGAGAAATTAAAGGAAAAATAAAAGTATAGTAAGACTGACTTTCAACAATACAGAAAATCCCCGATATCCTTGTAGGAAGCACAGCCTCATGAAACATAGCTAAATACCAGTTCCTACCAACATTAGCCATTAAATGAAAAAAAAAAAAAAAGTTCCAAAGCCAAAATGTCTTTGCAAAAGGAAGTTTAACACTGCAATAAATGCTAGAGGCCACAGCCAAGATATATATAAAAGTTACTTTATTAATTATCATTTAACTTGGCACTCTACTGTATCTTACAGAATGTTTAATAGTGAAGGATACAATATACAAATATCGCTGTACAGCTTTCCAGTTTTCCTGAATATGTCCGACACACATGAGCTACAGCTGCATCAAGAGACAAATTCTTACCTTGTTCAGTAGCTCCGACCCACCTTCATTTAATGGGGCTAATTTTGGCTTAATGAGATCTGCATTGGGCTAAGGTAGTAATGAAGATCAAAAAGAATATTAAAAAAAAAAGAAGATAAAAATTATTCAGAGGAAGAAATGCATTCCTTTATGCTGCAAAGTAAAATAACTATCTGCAGTCAGTTTTGTTTTCTTTTAGAAAGTACATGAATGAACTTTTTTTAATGGTAATCTGGCCCTTAAATTATATATAGCCACAATATGTACTTCACTTTTGACTAAAGATGGAAGAGAAGTACTGCACAAAAATAGAAAATGCAAATGAATAGAAGACCATTGATGCTGCAATTRCCAGAGGACAGAAGAGTTAGGAAAAAAAAAAAGAAAAAATTCTTAATTCATTGTAAGACAAAAAATATACACAGTTCGAAATAAATGTATTTTTTAAAAAGTACTCAAATACTATCTGCATTGGTTAAATATACAACTATGTTACAAAACGAATGAGTTCAATGTTAACCATACAGGATAAGTTAGAGCTACATGAAGCTGCGAGGATCCCCCAGTATAGATATTGCTACAAAGCCTGGCCATACTTGTGCCACCACTGGCCCCAGAGGAAGGAAACCCAGGACCAGATGCTCCAACACATGCCTGCCCTGGCTGACTTTAGGACCAGGCCTAGGAAGCATGTTTGGAGTTTGGAGAATCCCCAATCTAGAGACAGCCAAAGCAATTCAGTGCAAGTCTTAGTGAYGAATTGTGAACCACTGTTTTTTAAAGACTTTTAAAGATCACACTGAATACTTTTTTTTTCCCCCCACCTCTTAAAACACAGAAATAATACTAAGCAATTATTTTAAAAGTCACTCCTAACTCCACAAGACATTTCATTATGATATTTTAAAATAAAACTCTACCTTCTTGCTTGAAGATGTAAATTCTGATTTTTCAAACTCAGCAACCTGTTCCAACAATTCTCTTGAAGAGAAAAACAAAGAGAGGCATTCATTCACTAAGTGAGCTACGTGGAGAAACAYATTCTACTTAGGATCATGCTATATTCCTTATTGAGTGCAAAATTCTTGTTAGAGTACAAGATGAAATCCCATGCGAATACATTAAGCACAATGGACAGTATCATGCATAAATATGGTATGTGTAGAAATTGTATGATGAAGAGTCTTTAAATATAACCTACTTGTAAAAAAAAAAAAAAAAAAAGGTTATTATTTAAATCCTACCACTTGCTCTTAACTAATTCAATTAAGAATGTTAGTCATAAGCATTTTCCATGAAAAATCTGAAAGTATCATTTGTCTCACTAGTTTATAGGCACAAGTTTTGAAACTTTTGAAACTAATCTATCACTAAGACAGAAGGAAAAGAGTAACTTTCTATGGTTAGGAAAAGAATTTAAGTAATCAACACTTTGAAGTTCTCTTATTGTTCAAAGAGGTTCTTTATATTCCAATATATGTTACCGATTCTCCAACTCAGAGATGTCTGTCTGTAACTTAAGGTACCATTTTTCAGCTTGTGAAAAGAGCTGGCGCAGAAGTAACACATTGGTGTAAGCTGTATTTATGAGTTCTGACTCCACTTCACTGTGCACGACAGTCTGCAATCCATCCAGCATGTCTGTCACCTCATCAACTGTGAAGGTCTCCTCYACAAGCCTAAACAGAGAAATTAACATGGGTCACATGCATTAAAGATAAGAATTCTGAATTGTCGTAAGAGATGTCACTACACCAAGTATAACTTATAAATAACACAATTTTCTTCTAAAATGACCTGCTGTCAGTAGTTATTCGATGAAAATGCCACAAGTAATTTTGTAACCCATTTAGGTTTCATTTAGCAACATTTCAAACAAACAAAATTTCTGTTTAAAATACTGAAATTCAAATATGGACATAAAAAGCAGACTGAAATTCAGTGCTCTGTGCTAATTCCTACAGATTTAAATTACTTAGATTTAAAAGGTCTTGACTTGTAACACTCAGAAGATTGGGTCTTTCTTCCTTGTTAAGGATATATGTGAAAACTGTCTGRAAAGTGCATTCCCCATCAAACACTAAACCTACAACTAACATCTTTTGCTCTGATTTTGCTTCCAACAACTTTTAGCTTAATACTGTAACTTCCTCACAATACCTGCTGTCCTTAAGGTCCTGAAAGCAAGAATCCACTGTTTTTAGACGCAGGCCACGCTTGGAACGGGCAAAGCGCATGTAGTTAATCACTTCATTCTGGTGGTGCTCGTTAAGGCCTAGCTCTGCCTGGGGATAAGAAGAGATGTACACATTGAAATAAGTGAAAAGAAACATCAGTTTTGTGAAAACTTGCCCTCCGACAGTTTCCACGCTTATTTTTCTGAAGAGTTATCATGTTTAGTAATATGCTAGAAAACAACCACATTTGGGCATTGTATAACTCCTACATATCTCACATAAGTGCCAACCCTTTAAAAAGTACCAGCACTCTGCGGTAAATCCTCAGATAACCAAAACTCTCAGAAAACTCGTACAAATATCAGGAGCACGGACAACGGGGGAAAGGACAAAGGCTATAGAGAATGAGAACAACTGTAGAAGTGAGGAAGCTCTTGGATAACATTTTCTTTGTATTATAAGTTTATGTGCATAGCCAAGTTGAACTAGACATTTATCTTTTAAAGATATACTGAAAGAATTACATAGGAAAGTAAATTACAATTTCTTTGTTATATGTCTTATGGCATATATGTCTATATGGTTTATAGGTCAAGTTAGCTTGAGACTTCCCAAGTAATCGTGATAGCCCAAAATCGTTTCTTACCAGCCCTGAAACAAAGATTTTGGGGGCAAATAAATAAATAAATAAATAAATAATAACAATAATTAAAAGTTTTTAGATCTAGCTAATTAGCACTTCCATGTATACCTGCATTTCAAAAGGAGCATTTGCACAGCAAATTATGTACGATTAAATGTTGCTAATGCAGGTAGGACCATCACAGAAAGGCGCAACCTTCACAAGGCWTGAAGGGCAGTTTATAGTCACAGGCCTTGGCAAGCTGGTGCAACCAAAASCAAAGACTGTTTCACTGACTCCAGCGTACTGAGCTAGCAAGATAGCAACTGAGTCAGGACAAGTAATCTGATCACGTAATCCTTATTAATACAACTGCTTACTGTAGCCCAGGTATAAATGCAATACTTGAATGAATGYGAACACAAATCCAGGGCACACAGAAATTAAACACAGTACAGGAGAGAGCAATAGTTGTTAATAAAACAAATTCTCATTATGCGGTTGCTAATCCGACATCTGTCACAAGTCCCAAGTTGCAAAAGAGATCACCTGAGAGGCCMAATTTATGTTGTCTTTATCATTGCTTCGTTTTGCTTAGAAGAAAAGTTTCTATTATTTGCCTTTGGGAAGGAGGAAAGGGAGGGAGGGAAGGGAGGGGAGATTCTAACACCAGTGCTGAAACTTCACAATGCAGGAAGTGGCCTCAAAGGCAAATTAAACCAATAAAAAACCAAGGCCACRCCAAAGCTATTTGTGGTCCCCAGGTCAGTGGCATCGATCTCCAGCTAAGTAACCGCGGTATCAGATCCTGCAAGAACYGCAACCGTTTCCACGAGGACAGATGCCCAGAACCGCGAGCAGCCCCGCCACGGCCAAGGGCCGCACCTGCCTTGCCGGGCTCAGCCGGGCTGCCCCAGCCGCAGATGCGACGGGCAGGGAGGCCCCGCCGGTGCGAGAGGCCCGTTTGCCCGGGTGCCCGCCGTCCCTAGCTGAAAGGGCACGGCCAGCGCGGGGAGAGCGGCCCCGTCACTCACCATGGCAGCGGCGCCGTCRGCCTCGGCGCAAAGGAGGATAACGGCCCCTTAACGGCGCTTTAACGGCGCCACGGTTGCCATGGCGAACGAAGCCTCGCGAGCCTCCTCGCCGCGCTCCTATTGGCCGGCTGGTGATCACGTGCCTCGCGCTGCCGCCCCCTCCCAGCTCGGAGTTGCGCAGGCGCCTGCCCGGCCCGGTCTATTCCGTCCGTCTGCCGCCCGGGGCTCCGTGTAATGCCCGCCAACGGCCCCGCCGCCCGGCCCGGCCCSGCYCGGCTCGGCKCGGCGCCGCGCCCCCTGGGGTGCTGCTTCCTCGGGGGGGATCCCAAGGAGCTCCATGGCCGATGGTCTAGCGTGTCCCTGCCTGAGTAGCTTGCCCAGCGGGCACAACCAGCGATGGGGTCGGGTGAACACAGCCCGCAGTCTTCCTGGAGCAGGGTTTTAATCCCACTTGAAGCATTAAGAAGGGCAGAGCACTCACAGGCTGTGGGGAGTGGCCACAGGAGGCTGTTGGTAGCAGCGAGGTTGACCTGTTCCCGTTTGCTCACCTGCCCTAGCTGCTCTGTTCAGCCGTGTACCGTGCTGCCACTCTAGCTATCCCCTGCTCCCTCTTTCATCCCTGACGGGTATCAATGCCCTCCCGTGTCACCTTGATAATTTGTAAGCTATTTTGGTCCAAGAGCCTTATTGCGCACTGAGGTGGTTGAGGTCAGGGCTACCACACAGCAGGCTGCAAAYGCTCAACCTGATATGGGTCAYAGAATCATAGCATAGAGTCCTTAGGGTTGGAACGGACCTCTAGAGGTCATCTAGTMCAACCCCCTGCACACGCAGGGTCACCTAGATAGAGCACGTGGCACAGGGTGGCATCCAGGYGRGTTTKGAAGATCTCCAGAGAAGGAGACTCCACCRCCTCTCTGGGCAGCCTGTTCCAGGGCTCTGTCACCCTCACTGTYAAGAAATTTTTCCTTCAGTTCCTGTGGAAATTTTGGTGCTTCAGTTTGTGGCCGCATGGTTCATGTGGCTGAAGCAGCCCCATTGAAGCCTCCGATTCTCTCGCGTAATGTCCCGGTTTCGCTCTGGTGTAACAGAGTGAAGAATCCCGATGGAGCATCTCCTGTTGGAGCATCCCATGATTATTTGGYCCAGACAGCCATGGGTTAAGAGCACGTATTTGAAAGAACCTGAAACTGTTAAGGGTCTTTGCACCTTACACTGTTAGAGTGTTTGCAGTGCTCTAAGGTTGGACAGATGTGTGCATTTTGGTTAGTGCTTAATAAAACCGAAACCTGGACACTCCTAAGGTTAGTTTACGTTGTGCTCCATAAAGCGAGCACACAACACCAAAGGGACAAACAGAAATCGCAGTGATATTTATCTTTAACATCAGGTGTAAAACACGGTGAAACAAATACCGTATTTTCCCTGTAAAAAAAATGCATACGAACTGAAGTGTGAAGTGTTAATAGTTTGAAACATTTTTTTTTTTAAAAAAAGCGTAAGACAAGCAGGATGAGATTCTTATTAGGGCTTTAAAAAACACCTTTAATGGCCTTTATTTATAAGTTATTTAGATAATCCATTAGACCTTACCTTTTTCAGTGCTTTTTCACCGTAAAACAGTAAAAAATTTTTTTTGGTAAATATGATAAAAATTAAATTATACAGTCTAGCCTATTTGCTTATTATATGCTTATTACCAATGCTTGCTCCTCGTGTGTAAAATTTGCTAAATTCACCTGAGTGACCTTCACAATTATGGCAATAGTTTTAGCTTTAAAATATATTATGATGATGAATCCACTGGTCCACTGATGTGATTGTATTTTAAACTGCTTTATGCTCAAGCAAGTAAGATGAGTAAATTATTAGGAGTGCAGCAAAAGCAAGAGCAGCTGCCCAAGCCCAGTGTCACAGAACAACAGGAGTAGGTGTGCTGAGAAAAGAAGCTTTTGTGCTGAGGACCTCTCACATAAACACATTTTAAAATGCCCTTTCTCAGCTTTTATACATTTTCTTCGTTTTTATTTTCCCCAAAAAACTTTTAAATTGACTTGCAGCTGGCTAATGAAAATCCACATCACAGTTAAATTGATGTCTTATTCTCATGACCCATTTCTCTACTCTGCACCAAGCCTGCAGGCACCAAGCCTGTGTCTGGGGCGGTGTGTCCAGGCTCTTGCTTGGACTTTGCAGTGTTTGGGATGCATGGATAGACGTGGTGCCAACAGGCAGACTGTGCTGCGTATATTGAGGTTAGTTTACATGAGGCTGCATGCATTTTCACTAGTGTTGTTCCTGGGAGTGGACAAAGCCTGATCCCTATAACCAATAATACATTTATATGATACCAGTGCATCACTGGAAATCTGCTTCTCATTGAGGTACCCGTGGTGTTCTGTTTGCTTTTAGGATAAATATTCTAATATTAACCTTGCACTATTCTTGTGTACGTTTCTAGTTCTCAAATGCAATATAGAAGATAGTGAAGATTCTTTCACTAGTACCTGGAAAGAATGACTGAAAAATAGAGGGGTCAACTTTCTGTATAACATGGTATGACTTCTGTTACTCATTGCTATAAAAGAATATGAGTGATTTTAGGAAAAAAAACCAAAAAACAAAAAACTTGGTGTCTGGGCACTGTAATGTGAGATAGAATTCAGAGAGCATTGCTGGAGAACCATGAGCAGAAGAAAGAAGGTAAAATATGTGATTCTATAGTGGCTTTAATTATTAGAGGAAAATGCTGTAAACCTTCCTAGGAATTTATTGAAAAACCTTCTCAGAGAAGAGCAGTTGCTAGAAATGTCGTATGTACTATCTAATACAGTCTATCTAATACAGATAACTTACACTAGAAATCCAGACATGGGCAATAAAAGTGGTTGTAACTGTGGTACTGCTTCTATATGAAGAGAGATTTTAAAAGAGCACTTGGTGAAGAAATGCGTGAATAACAAAGGAAGCCACAGTACGTTCTCTCAGAGGTGTTTGTCTTCATCTTTGATTCAGCTGTGAGCACAGCCAATACAAGGGATGGAGAGCTACCAAGAGATAAACTATGGTTCTGTGAACAAAGCAGAGGCAAGCTGATGGGCTTTTCCCAGCCTTAATCGTGTTGAATTTCGGCCAACACTGTCACACATCATATTCAAACTAAGCCTTCCTGTGTGGTTCTCTGGTCACATAATTCCTTATGATGGAGAAAAACAAGCAGCCTGGCTGAGAAGCAGCAGGTTGGCTTTGGTAGATTCCTCTCTCTGTTTCAGAGCTTTCCCTGAAATGGAAATATTTTTCAAAGTAGATTTGCCTTTTGTGTAAATGTTGCTTGCTAAAAGGTTCAAGTCAAAACGTTACGACCTACTTGTAAGGCTGTCAAAATGTTGCTCATTTTCTCCCTGGCTTTCCCCTGGAAACTTCTTCACGGCCATCTGTGGCAGACAGGCCAGAGAGCTCCTATGGCACTCGGCTGAGTTTGGCGGGAGGACACAGGATGCCAAATTTGCCTCTATTCCTAAAGCGATGCAATTCTACTCTACCGGTTTAACTTGACTTAAATATGTTTAAAAAAGAATGGCAACAAGCCCCATAAACAGCCTAAGGAGAGCTCGCTTCTCAGGCCAGTCTCACCTGGCTTTTCGGCTGGCCTCCACAATTTGCAAGCACATTTTTGCACACCAAAGAAGGTTTATGGGCAGCAGTAGATGCACGTGCAGATGTACCTGGGAAGCTGAACTGCAAACTCTTGGGCCCCCTAAGAAGCAAAGCCTGTTTCCTTGGGCCATAATTGCACATTTCAAGGTGCTGCTAGGAGAGAAGCGTTTGGGAAAATGTCCGTGTTGTGAAGCAAAATGTCACTTTTATACCCTGGTGTTCTTTGGGATGGTGTGAACAGAGCATGCAGCACTGTGTCCATAAATGGGGCTCTTCCTCCCGCGTCCCTCCTCTCCCTCCTGTAACATGGGGAGTTTCACAGGCTTTGTATCTCGTAACCACAGTGTGGCTTTTTGCAGCGGGCGGAGGATCACAGCGGGCCTGTGATGAATTGCAGAATGAGCTGGCCCTTACAGCCATTTGCAGCCATGGACCAAACTTTGCTCTCGATTCTGCTCAGCCCTTTTATCTGGGAGTTCCCAAGCACTTCAATTACTTCTTTCTGTGGGTAGAGGAGAAGGTAATGACCTCTCATAAGGGTAACATGACAAAAAGAAAAATAATGGGTTATTTTGGTGATCTGGGTTATAGTGTCAGCTCCTCCGAAAGGGAAACAAGAGGGTGACCGTGGCATGGAGCGGCAGCAAGCAGCCATGGTGGCAGGCATGGGCTCTCCCGAGCTGGCAGCTACTCCCTGGCTTGCAGCCTGCTGAAGCAAGCATGCTGTTCTTTGCATTCATAATGCTACTCTAATAACATTTTCTGTTGGTTGCTCTAAGTTATTGCTCTAAGGAATGGGTCATAACAAAGAAGTTAAATTTCAATGTCCCTCCTCCCAACGTTAGCTCTTAAATGGCTGTGAGCGTGAACAACAGACCTGAATATCCTGGTTGTCCCTGCTCGTGAGGGCAGGAGGGCGCAGACACGCCGGGACCTGCAGCACCTACGAAGCGGTGTGTTGGTGCCTGCAGTGCCTGCTCTGCTGCTAGATGCGGCGTTTTATCAGGCCCAGCACTTTCTCTCCTGGAAAGAGCTCACAGCTTAAATGTGTGGGGCTTTCTCCATCTACCTCAGTATTGTACTGATTGAAAGATCCTTCATAAAACTGCTGTGAGATGCAGATCAGTGAGACGGGGCTGCGTCTTTCCCTGGAGATCCCGTCACAAGTCTCCAGTCAGACAATTTTGCTGCCACCACATCTTCTATGAGGTTTGCCAGGGGTCTCACTGAGAGGAATGGTGCATAACTCCTACAGAGAGCTGCGCCTACCTCCTCACTACCTCTGCACCACAAGCACTGTGGTGGAGTAACCGTTTTGCTAAAAAAGAGGTTTCTTCTAACTCTTTCCCAGGATGACAAGCTCCTCATGCTAATAGTAACGTACCAGAGACAGGGTGATAGATGGACAAAGTCTCTCTGCTTTAATCCTGGGCCTTTTTTTTAAGGGCCTCACACAAAGAAATGATTTTGTTCTCCTCGAAACAGAGTCCTAGCAACCTTCTGACACCAAATATCAATTTGGACTAGGGTATGTAATAAGTTCCAGGCAGCCTTTACTTGAATTGTCAGATCGCTGAGGTTTCACCCACATCTCTCTCCGTTGCTGCTCCTCCTTTAGCACCTCCAAGGCTGTCTCTGACTATGTGTGCTCTTTATGTCTCTCCACACCGGGTTTCTCCAAGACCTGACTTATTTTTTCACAGTTTGTCTAGTTATTTGTTGACATAATAGTGGTCTGAACCCCTAGGAAACACTTCTCAGGGGGTCAAAAGTACAGGCAGAAGCAGAGGAATACAGCTCTGACTAAGCGCTAGGAAAAGTAACTACTGAAGTGAGTCATCCAGTGACTTCTTGAACTTAGTTCTCAGACAAGGAGTCCCACGTCTTTTTTATGTTAAAAAGCAAAAATAAAGAAGATACAGACTGTTAAAGAAGATACAGACTGAATATTAACTTTTAAATCATAGGCAAATATTGTTTCTTTGCGACAGCTTTGAAGGTTGGGGGTGACAGTAGATCTGTTTAATGCCAGACACAGCCCAGGTATGACAAGTGATCAAGGGTGATCAAGGAGTTGTTTTAGCTTCAGGAAAAGTCATCTGGCTCACGTTACCTGCAGTGGCTGCCCAAGCTAAGAGGGCTGTCTAGGCCTGCAATGGATTAGGGACTGCTCTTCCAGGGGTAGAACCGAGGCCGGGCAAAAGGAGTAGTGAGCAATGGTTATGGGTGGCACAGCTGTTTGCTAAACTAATGCCTGTGTACAGCCTTCCTTTGGAAGGTATGACCAGATGTGGGTCATTACCTCCAAAAGCAACCCTGACACAGTGACACTGGTCACGTCCGATGTACAAGAGAGGGAGGATAAACCTACTCTTGAATATTTGCATGTTGGGACAGTGCTCAGAGTAAAGCGCACATTAAACCAAAACCTTCCCCAGGGAAAGTGTCAGTCAGGGTTCATGTCCTGGCTGACTTTTTCTTTTTTTAGGGGAGTATTTGTGTGTGAAAATAGAGTTCTGAACTACCTAAGGGATTTCTTTTGGACATTTTCGTAAGCAACACTTTGAGATGGCTTTCCATTGAATGATACCAAATTGTCAGCTCGCTTCATTTAAAAAGGTTCTGTTTGAGCTCAGAACAAAGTTGGATGAAATACTGTATTTCTTCGTCCCCAAAGGCTCTGCCTTACCCAGTGCACGTGAGGGAGCAGGCTGGGCAGTGTGTGGAGCTGGCAGGTGGAGAGGCCACGAGCGAGTCGTGTCAGGTTGGATGGAGATTCTTTGTCTGAGCAGGGGGTGTCCTAGGGCAAGAGGGCAAGAGGGGTCAAACCAGTGTGTTTGTAGACCATTTCTAGTCGCACATCCCTTGGTTTTCTGGAGACTCAGCACACGATACCTGAAATCAGATTTACAGACGTGTTACGTGCACTTCCCCCTGCAATTGGGTCGGAGGACGACGGGGTTACAAAACACCACGTACGCTTAAAAAAGACCCCAGCAAGTCTAAAACGCCTCAAAATTTATGTCTGAACTCACAACCATTTTTGAGCATTTTCAGTACTCTCAACTGAAAAATGGGAATCGAGGATTAATTATGGATTTTGTTGAGAAAAGTCAAACCTAGGATTAGGTTCCATGCTTCAGGTCCTTTCCCTAGTGCATAGTATACATAAGCATGACTGAAGTTGTGTTACTGGGGCAAAAAGAAATGCTGAAAAGCTCGACAGACTCATGCTTTTGGGAACTCCCATGTGTTTGGGAATACCTAGGCTGGGAATGATGTCACATAGCCATCTTTTCTCTGCTTTCAGATACAGGACTCTCTTCGATGGAGATCAAGAAGATCAAGATAGAAGAGCATTCACCTGGAGCAGTCCTGTCTCACTTCAGGGAGGATAAGAGAATAACCAAGACGATTTATATATCTTTGCCTCTTTCCAGTCCTACATTTCTATGACTTGCCTTGTGTGTTTTAGTCTATACAGAAGTAGTTTATTGTTCCTAGATGACATAATTTGGTCACATACAATAGGACACTGATCTCAGAGACTGCAAATACCTTCTTTGCAGAGGATGGCAAGCCAATCGCAGTCCCATTCTCTCTAAAGCAGACCAAATAAGGCACTGTTAAATCTGCAAAAAACGGCCTGCTTAGAGAAGCAGGTTAGTGTTTACTTGTGGGGGGCAAAATAAGTACTTTTTTCCGGAGCGGGTATTCTTTAAGTCAGGTTTAGTGCAAGCACCGTGCAGTTTTTGCTGTAAAAAATGAAACTCATCGGTCAGCCGCAGAAAAGGGTGTAACCCTAGATTTTGTTCTATTTCCAGCAAAATATTTCCAGCACCTGATTAGTGCACCGAAGCAAGTACATCTCTGTCATTAATACATGGGCTAAATGAAGAGTGCAAAAAATCATCTCCGACTTGTGTGTTAGATTAAACAGCCAGATGTTAAAAAAGGCATCAGAAATGATAATTTCTTTTATTTTCCCACTTGCATTAAACCTGTAAGTTTTGCATTTTTGAGTTGTCTTAGTGAACAAGACCCAGTCTCTTTACTATGGGAGCTGCAGGGAAGTCACAAGTTGCAGCACAATGCATGCTAGAATCAGCCATGGACAGCATTAAACTTGGGAGCAATTTAGCAGGCAGTAATTTGTCTAGAAGATTAATAACGATCACACCATAGTCCGGCTTCTGTTCCCACTGATGGGGGCGAAAATGCCATTGTTACCAGTGACGCTCACCTAGTAAGTGACATATGGCCGAGAAGTGACTAATGGGATTAATAACAACCACTCACGCTCTGCTGCAAAGGTTTGTCTGCCCAAGGCCCTTTGGAAAACGGAGCTGTCTGTGCAGATCAGGTAGGTGAAGTTATGCCCACTCCTTTGCTCCTAAGGAGAGTTAAGCTAAGCCTAGTCAGAGTCCTGAGGGCCCCGATTCATTAGCCAGAGATCACGGGATGCTGCGGTACCCAGTATCAGGATTTGTCCATGGGCGCTGCCACTTGGCAAGAGGTGCCTGTGAACCACAGAGGCAGCATTTGCCTTACGTGAAGGCAAATCCTGTTCCGTGGAAATCCCCGTCGCCTTCCAGAGATGCTTTCCGAAAGCTGTCGCTGCTGCGAGGCCCAGCCCAGGGCTTTCCCCCCAGGAGGACTTGCTCACGCTGCGGATCACAGGAGGACAGGGAGAAATGAAAGCCCCAGGAACCCCCAGAGCGCAAGTGCTGCCAACGGGACAAACAGATTTACCTCCTGACATTTCCAAATGTGCTGAAGCTCGGGAAAAGTGATGGGAGGCTCGATGGAGACGGGTGCACAAGGCCCCTGCAAATTCATAGCATTCATTGCTTCAAAATAATTTTCTGACATGCCCCAGATGCTTTCTGGAAAGGTAAATTAAACCTGCAAGGAGGCTTTGGACTCTCTAAACCAACACAAAAAGGAATTTGCCCTTGACTTGTGTAGGAGCAGCATTTAGAATTGCAACTCTAACACCAGTATTAGAGCCAGTAGTATTCTACTCTACTACTCTACAGTACTACTCGAGTAAAGTAGCACTCTACTGGTACTCTAGTACCAGGAGTAGATTAGAGTAGTAGTAGTAGGGAAATCAGTGTTTCCACTCAAGGATGGGATGAGCAGCGAAAGTGTTTGAAGCATTAGAAATCTGAGAGTATCTGCTGGTAGACAGGTTAGTGAATACCTGGAGTGTTCCAGCAAGCCAGCTGCCTGGCCCCGAGCCAGTCCCGTGCTCTCCCTGAAGAAGGTGCTCTCGGCCCTGCGGAGCACGGCCCGTGGTGGTGGGTGCACCTTGCCCAGGGAGGCTGGGTGCTGAGGAGGTGCCTTGGAGAGCGGGTCGGCCAGCCCCGCGTCAGGGTGATGCTTCACTCTGGAACAGCGCTCGAGAGAGAAATGCACTGGTTGTCCAGAGCGTGAAACGCAGAATGGAGAGGATGCAGCTGCATCTCGCTTTCAGATAAAATATATGGCGAATAAACCAGTGGAAAAAAGGTTTTGGGGTTGATGGCACCTGCCTGATGGCGGAGGATAATTGGGGGTTTCCCTGATAGTTGGGGAATATTTGCTGCAGTGAAAGAGTCTCTGCATACCTAGGGAGTTGTGCCCAGCTCCCATCCAGGACCCGTACGCTGCCTTGGACCGTGCGAGCAAGGGGTCTAGGGGGAAGAGAGAGAGAGTCTCCATTTCTTAAGAGTCCATACCCAAAGCAAAAATACCTTATACAAATCTGCATGTTTTTTCAGGAAGAGTTTCAGGATGATGAGTAATACAGAAGATATGCAGAAATCTTAGAGCAGATTTTGCATTTGAATGGAAGACATAAGAGACAACTCTGCCTCCTCTGCACTCAGCCCTGAAGCTCCCTGCTGCCAGAGTTGAGGCCATCAGGCCAAATGAGAGCAGAACCCAGCACAAAACCTGGTCTGAACCCATGTTATTGTGATAGTTCGAGCCGAACCTGAGCTGTGATTTTGAAATTTTCTTGAAGCTCGAGTCAAACCAGCAGCAGTCACAGCTGAACAGCATCCAGCGCTTGCACAAAAAACACGGTGTTTTGACTTCCTGTAGAGAAGGGAATTTAAATCTTTACAAATTTTAATGCAAGCATGCCAGGAAGAAGACACACCATGTGCAAGCTCATGTATTTATTATAAATTCTCCCTGCTTTCCTCTTCAGGATTTTTCCTGCTACGCTCGCTCCCATTGCTTGTCACATGAGATGTACAGCAAAGACTTAGCGCTACCAGCGTCAGCCCTGCCCTTTCTCTCCCCAGTTTTTGGGGCAGCAATAAAGACCCTGGCGCATTATCCTGGAGGTGCCAAACTAATTGTGCTGAACCTCGGTGATGTTGCAGCCTGGCTCTGGTCAGCTGGATTTAAGGCTCCGGAGGCATTAACTCTGCTGGAGCAAGGGCTTGGTGCTGTTGTCTGCCAGGGCTGCTTGTGCTGTGAGGGTTCAGCACCAGCCCCTTGCTGCCTCCTCGGCCTCTCCTGCTGATGCTGCCAGGCCATGGAGGGACCCTGTTCTTGTCCCATGGTTTTTCCCCTGCCTGGAGAATGTGTGTTTTCAGTGGGATGCAGCCACGCTGGGAGCAGCCTGCGATTTGCCCTGTGCTAACCCATGCACGTGAGCAGCAAAACTCGAGTAGGGGAGGTCTCCCCTTCGCTCTTGAAATAGCTTGCCAGGTAACAAAAAAGAAAAAGAAAAAAAGAAAGAAGAAAAAAAGAGAAGATTGCCATCTGTGCTTGAAACACCTAAGCTGTGCAAACCACAGGAAAAACAAGCGGCCACAGGTTTAGTTAGGCTAGGGTCCTGCGGGCCCACACCCACCGCAGCCTACAAAGAGCTCGAAGCCTCGGCAGGGCTGGGAGGGCTGCGGAGAGCAGCACCCCGCGAGAGCCGGAGCGACCTGCCTGCAGCCCGGGCCCGGTGAGTGCCTCCTTCCCTCCCTGGGGTGTCCGAAGCTGGGCCCTGCTTGCTTCCCATGTGCGCCCTCGGCAGAAGGAAAACCAGGTTGCACCTTGTCTTATTTATTTGCAAAAAGAGCTATTTTTCACTAAAGGCACCTCTTTACTGTGACTTGTGGTTTTTTCCCTCTGTTGCCATTTAAGGTGGGTCTGAAGAGCAGAGAGCCTTGCGCCTGCGGCAGATCCTGCAGTCACGCTGGCGGGCGGTGCCGGAGGCACCTCGGAGTGGGGTGACGGTGCGGCACTGCCCGCGCTCGCCGCTCGCTCCTTCGGGCTACGGCCCGGCTGCAGGGCAGGGGTTTGCGCCCGGAGGCTGACGCTCGCGGGGAGTTCTCACAGCTGCGGTGCTCGAGGGAGATTTCGGCTCCCCGAGGGAGTTTTGAACAAACGAATTTCAGCGAACGGAGCTCACTGGGTTTGGCATTGTCGCATGCCTGGGAAGGGGGAGCCGTGCACTTGCTTCACTGATTCCCTAAACCGCGTCACTCCCAAAAGATAAGTGGAAAGAGAGCAGATCCATTGCGATCAGCTCGCTTTCCCTCCCTGTCCCAAAGGGCAGGCTAATGCGCGCCAGCTTTCAGGGTGCTGTGAAACGCATCGTAGGAAAAAATCCCCTGCTCCTTGCAACACCCGCAACGACAGCGCAGCCCCTCAAAGCTCCAGCGACGGCGAGTGTTGCTGCTCCCTCCGCAGCCGCAGCAGAGCAGCCGAAGCGGGCGCGCTGCCGCCGCTGTGGTTAGCGCGCTGCATCCTCCCAGCGCGGCGGCTTCTCCGGCGCTCGAACCCCGCTCGCGCTTTCAGCCTTCCTCTTGCATTGGCCCTGATGCGGCCGGGACGCGGTGCTGCGCCCAGGGCAGAGGGTCCCGCCGGGCCCCGCTCGCGGGGAGCGAGGATGCTCTCGGGGGCAGCGCTGCCTGAGGCGCCAGCAGGGACGGGCGCTCTCCCCTGCCTCGCCAGGCTCACAGACGTCCTGCACGCGCCGTGTTCTCGTGGTTGTCATTGACGGCCCCTTGTTTCTGCAGCCTAGGATTTACTCGTGGCACATCTCGTTTACCACTCGGACTCATGCAGACCCTTTCTTTCAGAAAGAAATTTCTTTCTTTCAGAAATGGTCTGTATAAATGGTCATTTTTTGCTGGTGTTACTTCTGAGTAGAGTTTGGCTGTTTGTTTTTCCTTTTGGTGTTTGCTCCAAAATGAGGGCAAACGAAATTACGCTTTTAATGTTGCGTATTCCGAATTCAGCTACTATGCACTGTGCACAGATGCTGGAAGCAGAGTAGTGCATTTAGAGCTGTACTTAAAACTTCAGGCAACAACACAATTCTGCATATAATTTGGTATCGTGATAGAAAATTTAAGAATGAATAGGGTACATACTGATGACTGGTTTCATTTGTTTAATCTATTTTTAAGCAAATGTTCTCTGCCTAGACTAAAGCTTTTTGCTTCAGAGGTTGCAGATCTCACTCCTTAATAATTCAGATTCATGACAGTTACTTCAGGAAGAGACAAAAATGGAAGGATCAGTTCCCAGAGTGCTGCTTTTGGAAAAAAAATCGTTTCTGAATGGGTGAAAACAAATGCTTAAAAATGTTTTTACTAGATCCAAAAGCACTGCAGACATTTGCTGCAAACATTTACCTCGGCACCCATAGCAAGCAAAGGGCTACCAGGCAAATCAGGCCAGAGGGGACCCAAACACAAATGCAACTCTACAAACACATTCTCTAAAGGCAGCTGCTTCCAGGACCCAGGCTTTGCTGCTGAACTTGCTGGCGGGGTTCGCAATAGCGGAGGGTGCAGAGGTGAGCTGAACACTGGATTAATTCGTACCCCGAATAACCTTGTGGGAAGGTGTTTTTAGTCAGCGCACGTGAGAAACTGAAGGGAAACCGGGGCGTGATCGTTGGCCGTTTCCCCTTGGAAGAGGTTCGGTTCGGTGCAGCTGCTGCTGCGGCGCGGCCGCCTCGCGGCGCCTCGACCTGTTTTCTACAGGGCAGGAGGCGGGAAGGGCCCCTGCCCACTGCCCGGGTGCAGCTCCTGGGAGCAGAGTCAGCGGGGCCGGCACCCAGCCCCTTGTCATGCGTGCATCCCGCATGTCGGCGCGTGCCAAGGGATGCACAACGGGTCAGCACATCACTCACTACGTGCCCACCAGGCTCACTGACAAGGTTTGAGGGCAGACCGGCTTCAAAGGACTCGTAGCAATAAAATAGAACAGGTTTTCTTGTGTACTGTTGGTGATCTGCTTCACTAGGCAGCAGGGATGGATACGGCAGCTAAATGCGAAGGTGGGAAAGAGATGTTGGAGGCAGGGCAGAGCACATGGAAAAGCTTGTCACACGGAGGATGCAAGGATTTCCAAACTGCAAAGTCCCACTAAAAAAGGCAGGTACTTTTCTGTGTTAGCTGTTAGACAATTTGTGAGATACTTTGGTTATTCTCAAGGATCTTTTAGAAGTGTCGGTGCTTTCACATGACTTTCTTTTCTAACGTATGCACTGGGGACTCTACATCTTATTAAAAGTGAAATCGCAGCGACTACAGCAAGTCAAACGACTTGATCAGCATGGCAGAGAGAAGCTGCTGAGGATCATGTCCCTAAGTGTAAACTCGAATGCGTTAAGGATATTTTCTGCCGGTCTGTTAGCAAAACAGAAACATCTAACAAACTCGGACCAGCGACAGGAATTAGTTTAGTTCGTTCTTCAGCCTGCCAGCCTCGTTTCAAAGGGACGGCTCCAGGCTTGGGGCTGACACCAAGGTTTGGTTCAGCAAGTTTGCTGTGAGACCTCCTGCCATTTCTCATTACAAAAACCTCAGGCTCATAGTTCTGTTTCCAAACTATTCCAAGTCACTGTCTCTCCCTCTCCAGGTTCCTGTGCCGTCTCCAAGGCTGAGCCAAGACTGCCTGAATATGGCCTTTCCAAGCGCAGTGAGTATGCGCTTGCGTTGCTGTGCAATCTTAACTACTTTTCCCCTCCCTTTCTGCCCTCCTCAGGTTTCTAGCTCAGCCAACAGAGCTGTTCTGCCTCTGCAGTAACACAGAGCCTCTTCCCCAGCTCTTTCCAAGACCACGGGATGATGGGTGGGACTGTGGGATTTGTTATGCTTGTCAAGCTGCCCAACCGGCAGCGGTGCAAAGGGTCTGACACAGGAAGGCTGTCACCACCTGCCATCAGGAGTGGGGCTGGAGCGAGGGACAGCTCGCTGGGAGGGAGTTTGTTACCCAACAGGCCCAAAGCTGCGGAGGAACGATGAGCGTGAGTAGCAGTCGTCACGGTAAGCGCGCGAGGGCATCTGGCTCCACACGATTAGGGCACCGGGCCAGCTCAAGCAGTTGAAATGCACTACTCTTTACCAGGAGCCTTTTTGCTTCTCTATTTGAAGAAGGATATACTGGGGATCTTAAAATACTCCTGTCAGTGAGGGTCAAATTTCTGCTTTACTGAACCACCTCTTCAACACAAGTTTATCAGATGCTGCCTTACAGGTCACCCACCGTGACTGGACCAGCCTGGATTATTACAGGAATGACAGCACGGTGACGTCTCTGGCTGGGCACGTTTTGAACGACACTGACCTCATGTGTGACAAGAGGCAGATCAGGCAGTTTGCCAGAGCTTTCCTGCCAGTGTTCTTCTGGCTCATCTTCTCTGTGGGCACGGTGGGAAATGCATTAGTCGTGCTGGTCTACTGCAAGCACCGCTTCAGGAAGAGCATGACGGATCGCTACCTGCTGCACCTGGCCATTGCTGATCTGCTCCTGCTTTTCACTCTCCCTTTCTGGGCCAAAGCCGCCTCCGATGGCTGGATCTTTAAGAGCTTCATGTGCAAAATCGTCAACAGCATGTATAAGATCAACTTCTACGGCTGCACCTTGTTCCTAACGTGCATCAGTTTCGATAGGTACATCACAGTGGTCCAGGCCACAAAAGCTAAGCATTCTAAGCAGAGGAGGCTCCTGCGCAGCAAACTCATGTGCGTGGCTGTGTGGCTGATCTCTGTGAGCCTCTGCATCCCAGAAATCGTGTACAGCGAGAGCAGGCGAGTTGGCGACGTGACGGCTTGTAAAATGACCTACCCGCCCACCATCAACAGGACCTTCCGTGTCACCGTCCTGGCTCTCAAAATCACCATAGGCTTCTTCCTCCCGCTCCTCGTCATGGTTATTTGCTACACCCTTATCATCCACACCCTCCTCCAAGCCAAAAGGTCCCAAAAGCAGAAGTCACTGAAGATCATCACCACCATCGTCACGGCCTTCCTGCTCTCGCAGTTCCCGTACAACAGCGTTCTGCTTGTGAAAACCCTGCACACGTACGCGCGCACCACGTACAGCTGCCGCGCTGCCGACCGCATGGACATCGGGCTGCAGGTCACGCAGGGCATTGCCTTCCTGCACAGTTGCCTCAACCCCTTCCTCTACGTGTTCGCCGGCGAGCGCTTCCGCCGGGCGCTGCGCCGGGCGGCGTGGGGCGTCGCGCGCGGCCGCCGCGAGCAGGGCTCCTCCACGTGCGACAGCCGCGAGCCCAGCTCCAACTGCTCCTCGGCCGTGCTGGGCCGGCGGCGCGTGAGAAGCTCCCTCACGCTGAGCACCCACCTGAGCGCGGCAGCCGCGCCACACGCGTGCCAAGCCCTCGTGTGAGCCGCTGCCCCCGCGCCCGGCGCCGTGCCCTGCACACCACCGGTGCGGCCCCGGGCCTCCCTCGGGACAAGGACGCGGGTGCTCGGGTAGAAGGAGGCGAAGCCCTGAGCGCGGAGCCAAGGGAGAGGCACCAGTTGTGCGCAGAGCTGACAGGGGTAAGGGCGGCCTATGGGACAGCTGGAAATACCCGGCCCACCTGCGGCCTGAACCGCAGCCTGAAACAGGAGGCGTCTCAGGGAAATGACAAACCCGGACACCGTGGCGAGAGCCGCGCAGCTGGTGGGATGAACCGCTGCTCCACCCGGGAAAGACGTGAGGAAAGAGTGGTACCTCGTTCTGCTGTTTCCTTCAGCTGCTTGTCCAGAGGCGGTTGGACCCAAAAATCCCTCTCCATTTCTGCATCACTTAGGAAAACTGCTGAGGTCTTTTCCCTGGGGCTCTCCTAAAACAGTCTACATGTGAGTCCGGTTGGAGTCACGATCAGCTCCGTAACCACCTCAGGCCAGCGCTCGGCTGCAGCATTTAAAATTCAGAGTAGCCCCTCAGCACAACAGATAACCCCCAAATTCCCTCGGGAGGGAGCGGCAGCAGCCTCCAGCCCTGGCCGCGCTTCATTCAGCCTCTGGTACGTGACCGGTGTCCTGCGTGCGCAGGGGCAACCTCCTCTGCTGAACCAACCGTTCCTGTTGCGAACGAAAGCTGGTCTTTGGTGTTCATGGAGGGGCCCTTGGAGAACTAGATGGATTTTTCTCCATCTTTTTAACATGCAACCAGGTACATTTTATATCCCACAGCTCATCTTTTGGTATGGGATTCTTGCGTGGTCGCTACCTAAGCAAAACACACATCACCATTAAAAAAACCCCACATTTTGGATGCTTTGAATTTTCTGTGCCAAAGAGATTGTGCCAAGTATTATGGTGAGCAGCTGCAGTGAACCAGAACACAAAATCCAGACCAGTGGCCAAATGAGCCGTTGGTCTTTTTGCTGGGGTCAGAAAGTACAGCTGACCTGGGACCACCGAGACAGAGCAACCGAAGGTCACACTTAACGACAAGGAAATTTTGCTGGAGACTTTGCCCTTGGCACTAGTGACGGTGCAGTTTCTCAGCACCGAGGTGCCGGGATCCCCGCAGCAGCTTCTCCAGGTGTTTGGACGTGCCGCTGCCTGCACCCGAGCGGCACGGGTGGCACGAGGCAGTGGTGGCACCGCGCGGTGGC
The DNA here is from genome assembly GCA_003342815.1 of Eudromia elegans. Taxonomy (NCBI): domain Eukaryota; kingdom Metazoa; phylum Chordata; class Aves; order Tinamiformes; family Tinamidae; genus Eudromia; species Eudromia elegans. The sequence goes on from PTEX01000081.1 coordinate 789,233, forward strand.
ACCTCGTCTCTGCCCTCCTCATCAGGGCGCGGCGCTGCCGGTGCCGCCGGTGCCGACCCCGTCCCCTGGGACATGCAGCGCTAGCTTTAGCACACGGGAGGCTCTCGTTTAAGGTGCCAATTTAATCTTGTTCGGTAATTATTTCCTTTGAGAAGAAATTACTTTCTTTGTACATTAAATATTAAAGCATGTTGATAAACACGAGCTTGGTACTAGGTTCAGCGCTCTTTTTCTTTGCTAAGATATTGAATCTGCATAGGTGTGTTTAAGGGGCTGTAGTTTTGTACACCTTTATTGAAGTTTTTGCTTTTTACATTATCCTTAGGGAAGGAAACAGTAAAAGGTGCATGTATTTTTAATGTATATGTAATAAAGGTATTTTTTTCTGAGAATTGTGTCAAGCGCTGTCAGTATCAGTGTTGAAATCCCCCTACGTAAAGGCCCTGGTGCACGTACTGAGAGGAAGGACGGACGGTTTCCTGCCAGCCCGTGCTTCTGTGCGCCATATACACAAGCCATATACCCACATACACGGAGGCCAACCCCCCTGGAGGTGCAGTGGTGAGTTTGCCACATGCATGGGCACACGAGCGGCCCCACACCTGGAGAACACCAGCACGGAGCCAGCCTGGGTGCAGAAGGAGCAGAGGGTAGCTTTGCCAGTGGAGGAGTTCGTGCTCTGCTACCAAGCATATGTGTGACGCTGGGGTGGGAAATCACATCATCCCGCCACGAGGACCTCCCAGATTCCCGGTTTTGGGAGGGGAGTGGAGTGGGAGGAGAGGATGCAATGGGCACCCCTGTGGTGTTTGGGCCCAAGGCTTGGCCCAGATCTCCGCCAAAGGAGACGGGGCTGGGATCCAACCACAGTCCAGGCTGTGCCTGAGGGATGAGGCCATGCCGGCCGAGCTGGCCGGGCAGTGCTGCCTCCTGCAGCCGACCCAGCACGGACCTCATCGCTCCTTTCTGTCCGCGCGGGAGCCTTAACTCCCCTCCGTGCCGCCACCCACACCGCTAACCCCCCAAAACGAGCGCACAAACCTCAGTCGCGGGCTGCTCCAGCGGCGAGCTCCTCCTCCATGCAGCTTTCCGGTGGCTCTGGGGTCTCCACACGGAGCCTCACCGGGATTCCAGGCAGCCAGCACAAGGCATCCTATAAGGGCTGCTCCAAAACCAGCCATCGATGAGGAAAAGAAAGAGAAATCGGTGCAGGAAGAGCAAGGCAGTGCGGGGAGGAGAGAAGGCTGCTCCTCGCAAGGGCAGTGCTGCTGGAAACCCCTGCCCCGGGCCCTCCCCTCGAGCCTCGCGCCTGCCTTTTGCTGCTGCTTCCCCGTTTGGGCTCCGCGCGCCCGCGGGTGCAGGCAGAGGCCTCCGCGCGATCCGCATGGGGACCGTCACGCTTGGCTGCCGAGCGAAAACCCTGAGGCCGGCGAGGCGCTGCCGCGCGCTTCCGCTGCCCCGGGGCCACCGGCGGGTCACGCGTCCTGCTCTGAGTCACGCTCCCTGTGGGTGCGGGACCGCAGCAGCACCCAAGGACGGCAGCAGCACCCCCGCAATGGCAGCAGTGCCCCGGGATGGCAGCAGTACCCCGGAACGGCAGCAGCGCCCTCGCAATGGCAGCAGCACCCCGCGATGGCAGCAGCACCCCCACAACGGCAGCAGTGCCCCAGGATGGCAGCAGCACCCAAGGATGGCAGCAGCACCCCCGCAACGGCAGCAGCGCCCCAGGATGGCAGCAGCACCCCGGGACGGCAGCAGCACCCCCACGACGGCAGCAGCGCCCCGGGAAGGCAGCAGCACCCCAGGATGGCAGCAGCACCCCGGGACGGCAGCAGCACCCTGCGATGGCAGCAGCACCCCGGGAAGGCAGCAGCGCCCCCGCGACAGCAGCAGCGCCCCAGGACAGCAGCAGCGCCCCAGGATGGCAGCAGTGCCCCAGGACGGCAGCAGCGCCCCGGGACGGCAGCAGCACCCAAGGATAGCAGCAGCACCCCCGCGATGGCAGCAGCGCCCCAGGACGGCAGCAGCGCCCCAGGATGGCAGCAGTGCCCTGGGACGGCAGCAGCACCCCGCGATGGCAGCAGAGCCCCTGTGATGGCAGCAGCGCCCCGGGATGGCAGCAGTGCCCCTGGTGCAGCCGCCCGGCCCCAGGCTTCTAGTCACCCTTTTCCCTCCAGAGTGAGTTCCTCCACCTTGTCCGGAGCTGAGCGGCACCAGCCCCTCAGGGTGAGCAGGTTGGCTCTGGATGGGTCCTCGCACTCCTACCGTTGCTGGGGTCAGCATTTGGCCTCTCCCGGCGGTGTGTGGGCCGCAGGCAAGGCCCACGGGCTGTGCAGTGTCTCGCCCTTTCTGCCCAGCAGAGTGCTCTCACCTAGGCCAAGGGCACGAGGCAAGCCCCTGCTTCAGGGCAAGCATCACCGTGATGCTCCCGTGGGCCCCGGCACAACCCTGTGCCGCTGGTGGAGGAGAGATGTGCAAGACACAGATGCTGAGCTGGCTGCCGCTGCCTCGAGACTATCGGGTCATGTACAGGAGCTCTACCTCCTGTCACGGGCGCAGTATGCTGGACTCCAGCCTGTGCATTGGTCTCTCTTGATGTCCTCTAGGCTACTCGGCACTCCCTCTAACCAGAGACCTGGCAGGTCCCAAGCACCATGGGCAGGCGAGCACTGCGGTTTAACGGAGCAGGGCTGAATTCCTCCCGCAGCTCACAGAACTGTGACCTGTCCCCAAACCTCCTAGCAGTGACCTACCTAGCAGGAGTGACAAGCTCCCCAGCGCTCGGATCGCCCTGTGCAAGGGAGCCTGGCAGGAAGGCGGGAATCCCGCTGCCGGTGCAGGCAGCGCGGGGCTGTGCGGGACGTGGAGGCAGTCGTGACATGCGGAGGTGGCCGTGACATGCGGGCTCACAGCACCCTCGGACCTGCCTGTGGCACCTGGGCTCGTAGCACCCTCGAAGCTGCCTGCGGTGCGGGCGGAGGAAGCGGAGGCAGAGGCAGCTGACTGAGAAACCTTCCCTCTGCAGAGGAACCCCTTCAAGCCGGGGGCGCGCAGGCGGACATGCGCTGTGCAAGCACCGCTCCCCAGCGGCAGGAAGGCTTCGGAAATGCACGGCACGGCTGCCCTGCGTGCTGCCAGCACCACCAAAGTCAGGGTCAATCTGGCAACCCACGTGTGTCGGGTCTGAGCCCACGTCTGCCCAGGGGAGCTTGGTCTGCATCAAGTCATCCTTTCCAAAAGGCCCTGGTTGCACATGATTTGCACGTGATTTAACTGATCAGACGCCTCAGTGCAAGTGTCCTGTTTCTTTCAAGCTCCTGGGCCATATCAATTATGAGTCCTTAGACCTGGGCTAGGAAAAGTCCCTCTGCTATTTCAGAGACTGATGGAGAGGGCAGCGCAGTCTCGTGGCACCTACGCAGCCGAGTTCCTTGCTACTCTGTCCAAGGAATAAAGGGCTTAGGAAGGCCGGGAGAAGCACCACCCGTCTCAGAAGCACCCAGCCCACGCAGCCGGTGCCCTGAAGTGTGCCAAAGCTGGGGCTGGGGTAGGTGCTATGGGGCAGGCAGGTTAACATCCCGCACAAGACACACCGAGAGCTGAGAGCGCCTCGTCCACAACCCCTAGGAGTACGGGTGGTCGTGACGAGCACGGCTCCGTGTCCATTCCTGGGGGGGCAGCTATGGACCTTCAATAGCTGCAGCCTCCCTGGCAGAGCTGGCAGAGTTCCTCGCAAGCGGGTATATTACATTTAGTGATATAAAACTTAACCTTTGCTTAACTCCCTTGAACTCCAGGCTAGGCTGCAGGGAAGAGCAGATCTCACACAGCTGCCTGTGAGCAGGGGCAGGGAAGCAGCTCAGCCCGCACTCAGCAGCCAAGGCCTCCAAGGCAGCAGAAACAAGGTAAGAAGCACAGTGAGGCCCGCTCCTGGCAGAGCCCTTTACCCTCCCGACAGGGCACACGCCACCCAGGTGCGACCTCAGAAGCCCAGAGGAGCCTGCACGTTTGCCACGTGCTGAGACTATAGGGGCAAACACAAATGTTTCCCTCCCCCTGCCACGGAAGATGGGGCTCAGGACGAGCCCACTCGGCCCCTGTTAAGGATCTCCGCTGCTGCTGCGCTGTGCAGTGGGGCCCCGCGCGCCTCCGCAGCGAGGCGGACTGCGGCAGTAATCCCCATTCCCAAGGCTTTCCTCCTGCTCAGAAGCAGGTCACGCAATCGTCTGATCTGTTTTCAAGGCAGAGCTCTCTCTACACAGTAAAAAGTGACATCTGCTCTAAGTGATGTGGATCTTTATTTATTTAATTCCTGAGGTTAAAAAAGGAAAAGAAAACATCAAGAAACATTCCCGTACACAATCGCCTACGTCCCTGTAACTGTACAAACATTGGCATACGTAAACCTTTTTCTCCCCCTTCTGGAACGTGAAGTCTGATGTGAACGGGCTGTGCAATCCTTTGGCAAGTAAGAGCAAGAGATGTTTCTGAACAACTTACTATATATGAGTGAGCTTCATTAAAACTATAGTGCAATTTAATTTTTTTAAAAGGAGCAAAATCAGCCTTTTGCAGCTTTGCTACTCTGTAATGCAGTAAACTCTTGTGCAATAGATGTCAGTGATTTTTCCTAAAGCAATGTGCAGTAACGTTCACAGCAATTTAAAGGAACACTGCCATTTTTTTACAGCAACGAGGCCCTTTCCTTTGCAGAAACCTGTATATAATAAAAATTACTGCCCTCCATTTTTCCAGCTCCCAGGAAAAACACCTGGTTGCTTGTCTATCCACAGCATACACTCTTTGCTCCCTTAAATTAATTTCATGATCAATTTCCAACAGGTCTTTTCTCTTATTTGCACTGCCGGGGATGGTCCGTTCATATAGGGCTTGGCTCAGCAGGATACCTGGACATCTGTAGGCAAATGGATGTACTGGTGTCACTGGAACCTCTCACGTGCACAAGTTCCCTCTGCATGGGGCTAGGAGGTGCTTGAATGAGTTCAGTTCCTGCAGGAACCCGTCCTTGTAGTAAGTCAGGCTCCCACGACTCCGTTAATAAAAGGTCTGAGATGATCAAACAAAAGGTCAAATGGCAACAAGTTCTTCAAGTCTTCTTGGCACAGCCTCCGAGGTGGAAAAGTGCCCCTCTCCCAGGCTACACAGTGGGACTCCCGCTCTCCTTAAACAGCTCCTTTGAACACGTGCAGTCTTGTTCACTTGTTGTGCTTTACCATGTTAAGTATTTCCTCTTTCAAAACTTCTCCTTCTTAAATATTCTCCTCCTTGGTTAGAAGCAAATACATACATATATGTTTTTAAATTACAGGTGTTGGCTTCCACTCTTCTTCCTCTCCCAGAAAGCAAAGAAACCACAAAAGTATTCTCAGAGGGCAGGGAAATCTGAAGAAAAGGTACGCTGAAGACTCAAAGGCTAAATAAAAAGAACTTAGTGTTTTTAGTCCTCTCTCCCTTGTTGAACAGGTCAGAGGCAATTACTTTAAGAATGACATAAACAGTAGCTTAAAAATATCTGCTACAGGATGAAAAAAAAAAAAAGAAAAAAAGATGTTAAGAGTAGGATGTAAAGAGGAAACCCAGAGGCAACTCCGTTAAACACGCTATTAGACATACCTGAAATACATCTGAGCGGATAAGCAATACTATGACCTGATACATATGACAGTGTCCCTTTAAATTTACATTTGGCATTTTAAGAAAGATATCCTAGTGAGATTAGTATTCCAAATAAAACAACAGCAAAATGCTTTCAAAAAAACCACACCTAAAAGCTTAAGGAAAACTGCAGCAGACTTCAGTTACAGTTATGGAAAATTGCATAGCATACGGTACACAGTATTCCATTTTTAAGCAATAAATAATCTCTTCTTGATTAATTAAATATAAAATATAGCTTCAACACTGAAATACGCCTTATTTCATGAAGTGATCAGTGCATTGCTCACTGCCCACTTCAGCCTCTTGCCCACCTCAGGCAGCCGGGTGAGGGTTTACCTGTGCTGTGCCCTCCAGGGTCCACCTTGCACCCTTCCCCTCGGGAGCACACCTTGCTTGGCAGGTGCTGCACAGTCTAGACATAGTGCTTACACTTAAGTAGAGTAAATAGAGAGGCATCTAAAGGGAAGGGAATGTCGTCAATGGGCCAGACCACCCAGCTGGAGAAGCTTCCTGTTTTCTGCTTTCAGATATTTTGACAAAAAGTTGAAATTCTATATAAAAAGCAGACTGTTTGCATGGAAAATTCATGTAAACGAAAATCTTGTCTTCCTTGCCCTGAAAGGGAGTATGTTTACATACAGCTCTGTCTCACACTTAAGATGAAAAGTTAGCAGTTTGCTGTGGCCTGGCAAATACTGAGGGGCTGAGATGAAAACAAGGGTAAGGAAATGGGCAAATACACTGACACAGGATGTTGAGTTGCTTAGGGCTGGATATGAATTGAGTTTTGGATGGACTTTATGAGACCATTTCAAATATTATTGCTACTTTCTATTTGGTTTAGAGGAAGACCTGGACTGTGCTTCCCCGTGAATGCTGATGACTAAGGTGCTAAAACAGGAAAAAGAGAGGCTCCTCTCCCCAAAATCACACAGTGAGCAGTACTTTATTCTGCAAATGATACTCCTGATTCTGCCACTGGTGCTCACCTTAAGCACTGACTTCGGTGCAACAACTTACAGAGTATGGTGAGCAGTAGTGGTAGGAGCTGGTGCTTCATGTTTGAGAGTTTTGTAATTGGTATGCAGTACCAGAGCATTTCTAAAAGCCAGTTAAGACTTATGGAATCTTAGCCCAGAATGTAAAAAAATCCTCTATATTTGCCGTTTATAAAACCTGAAAAAGATAAAAAATTCTAGATGGATTAGAATACATGCCTACAAAGACTGATGTGTTGCATAGCTGTTCTGACAGGATGAGCAGAACAGAAATGGGTATGTTTATTCTCCACTAAAGAGGTCAACAAAAAGGCCTTTTTATTTAAGTTTCCTTTTGAATTTTTTTTTGGGGGAAGAAAGGTCATTCAGTTTCCATTTAGAGAACTCCTGCTTTGTTTTTCTCTCCTTCTCTCTTTCCCCCCTGAAGAAAAAACAAATTGAAACATTACTTGACCTGTTCAATCAAGCAACATGGCTTTTGAGCAATCTGTACACAGTACAGAACATTAGTGTTCCTAAAACAGCTTCTTCTGCCTAGTGTGTACATGATCTCTTAAGTGTGTTATAACTATTGCATAGTTTCAAAGTGTTCAAACACAGTGGTAGTCATATTGCTTGCATATACATAAATAATAGCATTTCTTAAAAATATACTTAAAAATAACACAGTATTTTCAAGGCTACGGAAAATCACTTCCATCATAGATGACAGGTCGCTCAACAGTCAAGTGATAAAATACTCTTTTTGAGATAAATCTGTAGAGAAAGAAAAAACAGGATGAGATGATCATGTTAGACGATGTCAGCTAGCCAGAAAGCCTTAACTGTATCCAATTTTCAGTTTACATTCAGGCAAAACCCCCACTTGTAGCTGAAAAACAGTTTTATCTGCAGGATGGTGTCAGACCTGTTGTTTATAAAATGACAATCCTGACTAATCTATCTTCAAAAGAGTTGTATATTACTTGTTTTTTCTGTTTACTTTCTCAGAGGTCAAGACTGAAAAGTCAGTTATGCTATGTGGGGAGGAATGACAAAAAACCACAGTCAGGCTGAAGTTCTTAAGGCAAGCTGGAACCAATTAACAGTACCAATAAAAGTAACAGCATATCCTATCAATGCCACAATCTGCAAAACAACAAAACCTATTTCACCTTTCACATTCAGTTAGGACCTACCTAGAAAACGTATTGTCAAAAATAAGCATGTAGATACCGGAATTTCTGACTTTCACCTGGCCTCTGATAGTTTCCTTATGTGAGTTGCAGCGTGTCATAGGAATAAGAACCTGGAATTAAACACAAATCAAAATGAAAGTTGTTGCTTGCTCTATAAGTTGATATTTACCTTTGGGGGGAAAAAAAAATTAAACCTGAGACATCTTGAAAATCCCAAAGTGTAAAAATGCCTTCAACCTTTTTCTAACATTAAGCTATAGCTATAAATCTCATCTTTTGATAAATAAACCCTTACCTTTTTTATATCATTTATCAATGCAAATTGACTAACATCAGCAGTGCTATATTATATTTATATAAGTATATCCAAAACCAGAACCTAGCTAAGTATGTCATTTACAACATCCTTTTAGACTCCTGGTAGTACAAAAGCAAACCTGCTCAGCAAATCTTAGCTGTTTGTCTAAATTTATAGCACAGCTAGGTGGTTAACTTGCTGCAAAGGTCTATTGGTGGTTTTCACCTCAGCACAATAGCTGACATGGATCAAGGTCAATCCCATACAACCCAAACCGTGTCAAATAAATATATCAAGACAGAACCATTAATCAGTCTGCATTAAGGCTTTACAGGAAGAAGAAAAGAGACTTTACACAGAGTTAGGTAAACTGCAGTGAATTAACTCATGCTGTATTTGTGACCTTCTCTCCTCAGTTAAATCACAGCATTAAAGTGCTCCCTAACATGGTAGATTGAACCAACAGCTGCCCTGATTTCACTAAAACTTCCCAATGAGCAGAGTAATGCAAATTCATGTAAGGCACTAGCCTCATGAAATATAGGCAATGCAAATAAATAAGTAAAAGAAAAAAGGTTCTCTGGGCACTGGCAGGATGATTTTGCAACATGCAGGCATCCATCAGAGCACTTGAGTATGTGCTTATCTGTGGGAAAAAAAAAAAAAAAACCACCACGTATAACTTAATTCGTCTCTTTCCCTGTGGCTTCTGCTTTAAGAGCCTGATGTAATCAGCCTTAAGGAACTTGCAAAACAGGTAATATTGCAGGGAAGTTGAGAGGGGTAGATTTTTGCAGGTTTGGACATTTATTTTAATAATGATAAGTGAATTTCAAATATGAACAACTGAAGCTACAATGCTTTTCAACTCAGCTTTCCTAGATGACATTATATCATTAAATGTACCTCTGCATTCAGGAGAATGGCAAATTAGCTGGCAAAACAACTTCTTAAAAAGCAAAAGCACCTGGAACTCTTGTGGCTACCTGCAGGCCATGCTGGCTCATTCCACAAGGCAGCTGACAGTACTGTGCTACAGTTACCCGGATTGTAAGGAAAGAAAAGAAAAAAAAAAGGCATTGGGAAACAAAGGCCTTACTTTGCACTGATCCAGTGGCACTTCTTCCGATTCTTGATAAACCACACTGAAGGACACACTTTTCGGGTCTGATGAAAATATCCAGCTTATTGTCAGGCCTGTCTCTGTCACTGTGATGGGAATGACACTGTAAGTGCTGGATTTAATAAACAGTTCTCTGTTGCCTTCCCCAAAATTTAGGATGTCTTCCACTGTAAGGGGTAACTTCATCCTGTGAGGGAGAAAAATAAAATTACTTGAAGAGATCCAACTTAATTATTCAGACAGACACAATAAACATTGCCTTTTCTATCTCTGTCAAGCAGACTGCCTGCTGACTTTGGGGCAAGGCCACAAGATGCAGCAAAATTGAGCCTTTCAATGACAGCAGAAACCACAGAAAAGATGACTGATACCACGCACTTCACTACTCTGGCAAATATGGACTTTAGTCATTTATTCTATTCTGACCAGAAAAAAAAAGCCAGTGCTTGAATTAAGCTTTTTAAATCAAGAATTACCATGATAATAAAGGAGCTACTGCCCTCTATTGTTCTTTTTAAACACAAACTGCTGTTGCCTGATTTACTTACCTTTCAGCTAAGTTCCTGCAGGAAACAGAGCAGAGGGACAAAGTGGATAGATGGGCTGGGCTGAATGTGAACAGCTCTCTAGAGTCTAGGGAGCACTTAATGCTGCAGCTCAGAGTGCATAAAAGCTGACTCAAAGTACCTCCAGTCAGAAAGGAAGTTCCCAGTGCAGAGACACTCCTGGGCGCCATGGCATTTTATTACTCTGCCACATCTGGATGATCTACGAGCTGCTTAAGCGGGAGAGAGAATCAGCTCCTTCAGGGGAAACCTCCGATTGCTAAGAGCAGAGGATCTCATGTACTAAACTAAAATTGATACATCATGCCATTCCGTAGAGGAGCTAAATTGTTTCCCAATGAGCTCACTGTAAATCACGGTACTGTGATATGTCTGTCAGCAGCTATCAAAAATCAACATATTTGCCAGAAGCTAAAGCACAGCTAGCACGATGATTTTCTGTTCTAGAGTAAAGAATTCCATTTCCAGCTGTTACTACGTAGGGCTTAGGAATAAAGTTGATCTACTAGGGTAACAACTGAAGTCTGTCCACAGAGGAAGCTTTATATGATGTTTTACAATCTCGTTAAGTTTTTCTTCTTAAGTGAAATGACTATTATCATGTCTCAGGCAACATTTGGCTTTAGTAAACTAATGATCACTCCTGTTTTTGCCCTACTGCCCTGTTATGATCCTAGTGACTGCTTCATTTGCCTGCTTCTTTGAACAGCAGCTACAAAATTGAAACAAGGACCAATTATCTCCTTGCAGGCGAAAGTTTAAAACCTTCCCACAACTAAGCCAAAAATTCAAATCTGAGTCTGAGGGACAAAGGCGAGTTTCTCTAAGCCATGGGGATTTGGGTATGTTAGATTATCTTTGTGGCTGTGCAAGTGACGTGCTACATACAACTACTAATTTCTGAGCAGTTTCCACATGCAGAGAATTGGGCACACACAGTTCACAGACCGTACGTGAGGCTCAGCTGAACATTTGATGCAGGCAATTTCTGTGAGGCCAGGAGGGCCACCAATAAATAACAGGCCTTGAATTTTCTCCCCAGCACAGAGGGTCAACCAGCACTACAATCTCTGAATTCCCCTTGCAGATGCTTTGAGATCACTAGAAGTCCAGAGACCTCTTCCTAAGCCCCTTCCTGTTCATGGCATCCCCTGCAATAACCATAGGAAGGAAGTTTTTCTGATCCAAAATCTCTGCTCTTTCTTTTTTTTTTGATCGAGGATCCTAATCTTTCTCTTTCTTGGCTCACTGCTGCTGCTCAGCTTAGTGAGCTGGGCTGTCTGCTGCCCCTCAGACCAAATTCTCCTTTAGACACAGGGAATCAGCTTTTGTGGGGGCCTGCAAGACTTGTGCTCACATAGTTGCTATTTGATTTCATTCTTTCAGCCTGGTAGTGATGAAACTGTTCTGCTTACATGATTTCTCCTGACTTCAACAAGCAAATCTCAGCATCTTGAGCAACTTGCCACTCTTCTGATTCATCAAAGGTTGAAGAATTACCCGTGCTGTTTCTAGGAGAAGAGAAAAGGAAAGCTGTTATTCTCTGAGCAGCACGTGATCAAACATTGTCTGCTTGCTGATGTCTACCAAAGACATAAAAGTTTTGGTGGCTATGATGTCATGTTCTAGCATTTTTATTTTGTGTATTCTAGCAACAAAATTGCCCCTACCAAAACTGCAGCTCCATTTTGCTAACTATTCTGGTTTCACGAGCAGAGGAGAATACAAAAATCCAGAGCATCTCTTCAACAATCTTGCTATTAACTCCCTACTGTGATTCTGCCAGATCTTAAAAGCTTCTCTGACAGGCAGAAATCTTGATGGAGGGCAGACACAAGAAAAGCAGTCTGGACTCTTCTCTAATAAAAAATCCACACAGGGATGTGACACTAGTGCTGGGTTTGATCCATGAGATATTTTACAAACACACTGCCCAGTTCCTTATTTCGACAGTGGTACTCGTATTACAGCAGTAGAATCTCTCCATGTATCTTCTGTTCACAGGATAAATACTGGATGATTCAAACAGGAGTCCACTGCAGAAACTGTTACAGGATGAGCAAGTCACAAGCCTCCTCCTGAAGGGGGCAAATGGATCCACTCCCTGACCCAGAGAAAGTGGCCCCACCTATGAATTGCAGTGCTGGCACACACAGAGGTAGGCTGCAGAGATGGGAGAGGAGTCTGAAAGCTAGAGAACAAATGCTGAGAGTTCCCAAGCATGTTAGTGCTCCTCTGACATTCAATTGATGTCATCTCAGCACAGTGATAACTGAGACAATAAGGCTGCCATTTTCCCAAGGGAAAAAAAAGACAAGGATTCTTGCATACAGGGAACAAACCAGCTAGTTCCTTCCAAAAGCCAGTGAGATCTAAAAAAGCTTATTATCATTTATATGTGCTTTTGACCCACCAAGCAGCATCGCCCATATAGCAAAGATATAACTGTTAGGCATTCTGTAGACCAACTCTCAAAATCAATGCAAAGTTTATAATTTCTTTCAAATTCTAAAAGTTCTTGCTTTACGCTGAATAGAAGAGTGTGAGAAACCAGGTCTGTGTAAAGAGCTGCTTCTTCCAGACAATAACACTGAACACACTGTGCCAGTTCACACAGACATGGGCAGGTTTTACGGGGTAACTGTTTTGGTTGAAGCCTTCCTGGTTTCAACCAGGATTTACTGCTCCGACCACAAATAAAACCATAAATAGCCACTGACTATGTATGCTTCCTGAACATATAAAGCATTAATATCTGTGGATTTCATGTTCTCTTAGTCCTGCAGCTTCTTGGACAACTTTTGACTTCTGCAAAGTCATGCCACTGTTGTTAATACCCTAAGTGCTGTGAGCAACAAGGAAGGCACAAATCTGTGACTGAGAGCCCATAACCAAACATCCCTTGCCCAGTAAAACACTGGGATGATATGGTATATAGAATTATAGAATTATTATGATTGGAAAAGACCTTCAAGATCATTGAGTTCAACCATAAAGCCTGTTTGTACATAAGGTGTGTTCAACAGAACATTTATGCAAATATTTAGGAAGCAATGCCATTAATTTAATTATTAACTACCTTCCCTTACAGAACTGCATAAGCAAGACTAATAAAATATTGCCTGTAATGCCTGTACTTGCCTGTAATAAAATATTGCCTGCATGTTTTCTTTGCACATTCAGTGTGAACTGTGATAGAGACTTCATGCTGTGATCACAAAACTCTTCCTTCCCATCACGTTTGTAAACAGCCTTAATTTCACAGCCTTGAATTCATGCAGACCAAGAGAACTACAAAATCGCAGAGAGGAGACAAAACTCCATGATTGATTACACAATTCTATTATTTCTATAATTACTCCATTAATTTCACTTTTCTTTTGGGACCCTGAAATCTAAATTAAACCCCAAGACCAACACATAGCTCATACTCTGCTCTAACACACTTTTTTTTTTTAATTCCTGCTGCTGCATCCCAACAAACACATTCTTACACCCAAGCCCCCCTTCAGTTTGCCACTTGCTGCGCTAACCAGCAAACTCAATGCACCTCCTCATTCTAGGCTAAGGAAATGCAAAGTCCCTTCTTTGTGTCTTAAATCCAATAGCACTGCAATTATAGGGCAAATCCTCCTGCTCTCTATCATATTCCATTCAGTCAGATGGTCTAAACCGATGTCTGGAAGCACATGTACAGAAACTCAAGGAGTAGCCTGCTGATTGAAGAGGTGAAGGAGCTATGCTGGAATGGACTAACGTTAGCTTGGATCCTCCTGTTGCCATCCCGGATACCTGAAATGAGTTACGCTCTTCCTCCTCACCCCTGCATACTATATCACATCATTATGTGCAGACAAACCAAAAGGCTGCCCCTGTCCTTAAGCCTGCTCACAGTCTATCTGTAAGAACAGGGGAAGCTGGTTTATATGGAGAAAGCTTGGGGGAAAAAGCAGTCGCCAGAGAGGATCTCTCTGCGCCAAGTGCCAGCTTGCCGCTCTTTTGACGTGTTTTTTAGTGGGCAGAGTGAGTATGAAGGAGGTTTAGGAAGGCACTGAGGGGAAGGCAGCTTGGAGGCGCCAGCTGAACGCAGCCGCCTCCAGAGGTGCCGGAGCTTTCGGGACAAGGGTGGCTGTTCCGACCAGGGTGCCTCCCACTCCCCTGCCCAGCAGGAGGCAGCAAATGGTTGACAACCAGGAGACTCGGCGCAGGGAACCCGGGGAGCTGCTCTACCTGCAACCACCGCGTTTCCTCCCGCTGCCCTGGCCCGTGGCGGCTGCTGCGAGGGGCTCCGCGAGGCCGCAGCTCGAGGCCCTTCACGACCATGGGCCCCCTGCAGCAGCCGCTTCCGCGCTCCTCTCCCGACACCCCTCGGCTCCTGTCCTGCCGAGCTGCCTGAGGGTCCCTGCCAGGTCAGTCCTGCTGGGGAGCACCACGGGGGCCTCCCAGAGCAGCAAACAGGCGGCTGTGCGCAGCCAGAGCCCCCGCGTCCCCCATGCGTTTTACCTGGTGAGCGGCCCCTCTGCGTGGTCGCCGTGGGCCGGGTTGACGGAGTAGCTCACATCCTGCCTCCTTGAGTGCCTGACTAAGGCATTTCCAAGGGGACCCCAAACACGTTCTGTTCTGAGGGCGTTTCAGTGGGCCTGGTTGGCGGGAAGGGCCGCCCGCCATCCCTGTGCCACATGGCGGCACCTCCTGCACCCTCGAGGCGGCCTGGGACGGGCACCCCGCCATGGGCTGCAACCGTTACCGCATCGCGTAGCCCCGTCCTGCACGTGGAAGCAACCGACACGAGGGCAAGACCGGTTTGCTTTCTGCTTGTTATATGTGTTTGCAGGTATCGAATTCGAGTCCTCAGAGGTTTGTCTGCCAGCTCTGCAGGATCGAGTCCCACTCGGGCAACGCTGCCGTGGGCCCCTGCAAAGACCTGGCTGCAAGGGCTGGGTGCTCTGAGCGCCGCCGGCCTCCCTCTGCACACCCTCTGTACATCCAAAAGGCTCCTGTTGATTTCCCCAGCAAAACTGTACGTTAAAAAGGCTCCTATTTATCTCCCCAAGCCCTGCTCCTGAAGAGGAGTCTCCTGCAGGTATGACGAGCAAGTGATGCTCGCTCGGGGAGAAGCATCGTTGATAAAGAAACCTAGGAAACCTTTTAATAAAACATGAGAAAAACAAACAGGAGGGAAAAATGTCACTAAAATATTTTTAAATCAAAACAAACAGAAGAGGTGGGGAAAAAAATGAGAAGAAAAGCAGTAGTCTACAAAAGCTGTCACAAAACATGCATGCGTGGTTTTAACCACCTTACTTTAACTTAAAGTAAGCAGTAGATACAGATTATTTTTTAATTTTGCAAATAATTTCTTTAAAAAATGTCCATTTGACCCAGGTAGTTTCAATAAGATGGAAATGTGCAAATGAAACAGGTATTTTCCACCATATCAGGAGGGCACAGCTTGTTTGCACTACCGTTTTTGCAGCGGTATCACTCAAGACCACTTATCAAAACATGAGTAATTTCATTTCAAGCTGTTTTGCTCAAAAACTACACGAGCTGTGATGAAACAGCACAGATAAACAAATCAAACTGCTGCTTTCAGGTTTCCTCTGAGGCACAGATGCCCGCATTCCCCCAAAGAGAGACATCAGCTAGTAAGTGTCAGTTTTCTTGACTTTAAGTGAATAGGCAGAGGGTAAGAAAAAAGACTTTAAATTTAAAAACACTCCCACTTGAAAGATTTTGCTAGCATTAAGGTGAATAATTTAATAGAGAGTATCTTTTTTGTTCAAACCAGTGAAGACGCTGTGTTTGCCATTAACTTTGTTATTAGGTCCTTCTGGGTGTCCTGGTACTGTAGGAGTTCTATTGATTTACATTAGTAAAAGTCCTTTAGAGATTTTTGGGATATTTTTGGAACTTAGAGGTTAATTATCTCTTCCTTCCTCTTTATGCTCAATAATCTGTTTTTCCATCTGGTATTCACTTGAAAATATCTTCTCTCTTCCAACAATTTCTCTTTTTCTGCTTAAAATCTTCAAAACTCATTGTAATGATTTTTAAGCAAGGCATATCACACGATGCTGACAAGCACTATTTAACTATTTCTCTGTTTATAATCTCTGTAGATAGTCATAGCAAATAATTCTGTTTTTTATTATTATATAAATAATCTAATTATTATATTATTATATGAATAATTATGCATATAACCATCATATAATATTATATTATATCATTATATGAATATTATTTATACTACATAAATAATGTATCAACTATTATATAATTATTTAATTATACTTTATATAAATAGTTATTATATATTACTATATAAATAATAATTATATAAAATAACTTTTGTTTTGATTTTATATATAAAATAGTGGTCTATATTGGCTATTCTGTTCGGAATCCCTTGGAAAACAAACAATAATAATAAAAAAAAATATTCTGGCAAGATCATTACTTGCCATCTTTACATGCTGCTTTTAGAAATGACTGCTAAAGCAGGATAGCCAATCAGCATAGGAAAAATCAGACCACTGAGACCAAAAGGCAGAAAGCCCCATTAACAGTGAACCTACATGATCTGTATGCTCCTGATTTACTTTGTCCCAGATACTTCAAATGCCCAGAGTGGTGGAAATTTTAAGTAGTAGCCTTCCTCTGCTGACAGAAGTAGAGCTATCTATGCCAGGGTAGTCATGTTCTGACTTTCCATAACTTGTTTGCATTTTCCTTTCTTGAATTGAAAAGTCAAACTGTAATAGAACCAGACCTCAAAACAAATTCTGCACTAGCACAATGGACATGATACGGCTCTCTTCAGTTCACTTTTCTATCCGTGATGCTCCTGTCCAAAGTAAGTTTCAGCTAAAATTTTAGAGCTTCCACCACTCACTTCCTCCATTTAGTATTCTTGTACTTCAGTCCAAATAGATTGCAACAACATTTCCCTGCAAATAAACTCATCTTGCTCACTGTCCACAGGACCAAGGAATTTTCCCCCTCTCTCCCCATCTATCTAATACAAGACTTTCTGCACTATTTCATTTCAGACTGAAATATTTCTACTGTTTTCTCTGTGGGGGAAAATTGGAACATCCCCACTAACAAGACATAGAAACTCTTAAGTTTGAGACAATATATAAGGTGGATCCAAACTTAGGTGGGTAAGTAACAGGCACTACTAAAGCATTTCTGCCTACAAAAAATATCAGCTATGATAATAACAAGGCATCCTGAATAAATCAAAACTTTTTTTTCTAAGAGCCCATAAAGAATTAGTCTTTTTTTCTCTTACAAGTTACCATCCACTGAAAAAAAAAAAAAAAAAAAAAAACCAAGAAAAAGAAAAAAAAAAGAAAAAAGAAAGAAAAAAATACTTCCTGGACTGGATAGGCTGGTCTACACAATGTCTACACAATGTCTCCTTCATTTTTCATTTCAACACCAGCTTATACCTCCTCGATGCCCATTTTCAATAGCAAAGCTTGAAAATACTTGGCAGCAGTGGTGAACAGATCTAGAAACAGCTCAGACTTGTAACAAAGAATCAGCCTTTAGGAAAGCCTTACTGAACAACTCCGAATGCACTTAGGGCTTTTTTTCCCTTTGGTTTTGTTTTGTTTTAGTGGAGGATATCATAATCTGTCAGGCATTCGAGCTTCATTTTTCCTGTAGGAGAAGGAACTTAAACACTTATATCCAGACAGGAACAACACAGAAAAGAAAGAACATCAAGGCCCTTAGGGCCTATTCAGGAAATGACAATAACCATTTTTTAAAATATCAGGTAAACCTTCCCATTCAGAGATTCCTCTTAATTCTTTGCTATACGTTCAGCAGTGTCGGTCATCTAGCCTGCCTGCTAGAACATGATTCATGCATCCTGAGTCTAAGAGCCAAACTGAAAAATGTAAAGAGCATGGCATTTAAAACAAATAAATATTTTTAACAGTGAAAGATCTCTTCCACAGTATCTGTTCTCCATCAATACATAGATCTGCTCATATCAGTACAAAGGCAGTATGTGGGAGAAACCAGAATACCAAAAACCATTGCCTGTCATTTGTACATAAGCAAAAATCTTTCACATTTGCATCTTTCACATCACAACTATCCAGCCTGGTCACCACATTACATCAGTAGTAAAACACCCACCTGCTTTTACCAAAACCATATTAGGGTATTACTGCTTGAATATGAAAATTCCTACAAAGAACATTAATGCATCATGAAATGGAACTTTGCGAGGTTATAAGCATCTTCAATTGTCCAGGCAGCGAATGCTGCATCTTATTATAGCAAAAAGAAACAACCAAAGAACAGCAAAAGAAAACTATTGCAAATTGAAAGCAGATATTAAAATACTTCTTTACCACTTCTAAATGAGTCAAGAAGATTTTCCTAAAGGCTAATTTCCGGGAAGCTTAGATACGAGAAATAACTGTATTATTTTGGCAAGATTACTAAGGCGGTATTAGGGTGCTAAACTACTTAACTGAGTACATAGTGAATTACTTTGTTTCAGCTCAGAGGAAAACATCTTTCTTCCCCCAAAAGAGGCAATTACCAGCAGACTACTGTTGCAAATAGTACATAAACCAAATAAAGCTCTTCTACGTGTTTCAGTATATGTTACCTTCACCTTGTTAAGCCTAATTTTCTTTTGCTGGTTATCTCAATCCTGTGTTTGGCTGTCATTTGACCTGAAAGCGAAGATTTTATAAAAAGACAGTAACTTTTCAAAAGCGCACACAGCTTTGTAGCACCCCTCTGTGACTAATAGACTTCATGGACTTTGTTTCTTGGCCCAATAGCTTAAACTATCGTTTCTGGTAACATCCACTCTGCTGTACACTACAACTCATACAGGAGAGGCCTTTCAGCCCACCCAAGGCAGCAAATGATTCGGAGCTGAATTCTTCTAATCTTATGCTGAATAATATCTTGTAGTTGGGTTAGTCTCATGGAAATATGCCCTTTGGGGTTCGAGAGAGAAGGCATCTGACGTTAGGCTAAATATTTAAAAACCTCACAATACTGTCTTGCAAAAGATTTCATTTGTAAGGTTAACAGCTTGCTAACATCAGGGGCTACAAATTATTCAGCTAGCAAAGCCATACTGCAAAGCTGTACGACAAGATGTACTTTCATAGGCAGTCACAAAAGCAAAGAGAGGATAATTTAACTTGGTGAGAGCCTGATGCTTCTGCACGTACTCATGCTGGCACTGTCCTCTTTAGGAGGGGGACTGCAATTTGTAGTGTTTCACTGCAGTCTGGCACTCTGGTTTTTACAGTTTCTGCCTTCTAAGCATATGACTAAACTGATTTTTGAAAAACAAATAATGAATAATGCACTTCTGATACAAAAAAAAAAAAAAAAAAAAAAAGTCAAGTTTCCAGGAAAAAAAACCCCACCAACAACAAAAACCCCCTGTAATCCTATGAACAACAACAGTGAAACTTAGTCAGACTCTTTATTTGCAAACCTGGTTTTTGTCGCTCTGTCTGTTACTGACAGCAGCAGTGAACAAGCTCTTTTGCCTGGGAGACTTCACGATTGTGCTGTATCAACGCAAGAAAAAGGGTGATTGGTTGAAAGGATTTGACGCAGAAGTGGCCGCTTCCATGACAATAGTGCAAAGGTCTGAGACAGTCTCTTTCAGATCAAACAGGGAAGGGTCATTCATGAAGATCCCCCACATTTCCAGCAAGTCACTCAAAAAGGGGCCAGGAAGAAGTGCCACCAACTCATGATGCAACTATCATCTACATAACAAGTTTGGTGTGAACCACAAACCCCCAAGAAAACCCACATTAAAATTCAAACACTGCTTTTAGAGATAGGTCCTACTCAGGCACAATACAAACAACTTCAGAGGCTTATGGTGTCTGAAATCTGAGCCACAAGACTAAATTTTGCAAAATGAAACTTATTTTTTGTGGCTTTATCACAAATCCCTGGTCCAAACACTCTAAAATAGTGATGTAGTTGAAAGCTTAATCCATAACTGTCATTCTCAGAAGTCTCTTTTACGCTTTTGAGTCCCCATTAGTGTATGTCTGCTAACAAATGATGTGTTTAAAACCAACAGCTGTTGTGGTTGGGTCTTCATTGTCAAGATGATTGTTCCAGTAAATATATGTTTGCTTTTGTTTATCTGCTATGACAGTTTTACTGCATCTCACACTTGTTGTCACTTGCTGTCTATTTCCTGGGTGCATTAGGATTTAATTACTTGCCAAGTAAAAAATAAAAATATATGAATGTGTCTCTTTACACGGTGCTGCCTTTAAAAAGAAGGGAAGATGACAACTACAGATGCTGATGACTCTTATAACTACTCAGCCTTTGATCTCAAAGAACCTGGAAATGACAATTTTTACGCATTTACAAGAATCTTTCTGCCCTGCATGTATTCCTGTGTTTTTATCTTTGGGCTAGCAGGAAATACTTTGGTCTTTATCATACTAGTTTTTTATGAGAAACTGAAGATGATGACAGATATATATTTGCTGAACTTGGCTATAGCTGACTTGGTCTTTCTTTGGACCTTGCCATTCTGGGCATATTCTGCCACTCATGAGTGGGCTTTTGGCACCGCAGCATGTCGTATTATACGGGGCTTGTATAATCTGAATTTGTATACATCAATGTTAACCCTAACCTGTATAACCTTTGATTGCTATTACTTTTGCCACCAAAGCACACCAGCGACCAGGCAAACGAATGACATGGGGCAAAGTACTCTGCATCTTGATCTGGGTGATTTCACTAGCTTTTGCTACACCACAGTTTATTTTCAGTGAGGCATTTCAGAGCGATAAGTCAATATGTCAGGAAAACTGCCCAAACCATCGTACAGAAGTGGTTTTTGAAGTAATCCAAGTGGCTCTTGACTACTTTATCCCCATGCTAACCAAGACCATCTGCTATTCACTAATCATTAAGACATTACTGCATTCCAGGAGTTTTCAGAAGCACAAATCTCTGAAAAAAATATTTTCTGTAGTTACTCTTACTCAGTCACCCTATACTTTCTTGAGATCGATAAAGACTGCAGACTGGAGCTTTAACTTGAACCATAGTATGCAATTGTCATAACAGAAGCTTTTGCCTATTTCCATGGCTGCCTCAACCCTGTTCTGTACTTCTTAATTGGAGTGAAATTTAGGAAGAATTTCCAGAAAATTATTAAAAAGTCAAGATGCATCAAGAGGCAAGTTAGTGTCAGACAGGAGCAAACGACTGAAGATGAAGGCTCTAAAACTTTTACTGCCTCAAATAATGCAGACGAAACAACCATGTATCCACTGCAAAACCACCTAGAGAATCTGGCAACACTTTGCAGCTTCTCTATTTTCTTTTAATACTGAGATAACTAGCACTCATGAAAGGGAGCACAGAGTCCCATTAGCACGTGATCTGCTTCAAGGCAAAGTATCTTAATCATAACATTTCAGTGTTTCCTACTTTTCCTAGGAATCAGAGCTGATCCTAAGACAAAGCAGGTAACTAAATCAACTGTGCAGAAGATCTTCAGTAGGCAGAGATAAGACTGTAAAACACCTTTCCTCATGACATAAAGCTGACTTAGATCTCATGACTCCAGAGAGGCTGGAGACACTTATTCAAACCTCTGGCCTGATGGTTTTCCATGAGAGGCATTTGTTAACAAAAGCTTTTATGAGTTTTGTTTGAAAGACATAATAGATTTTAGTTCAGCTCATTTATCTGATGAGAATTCTTGGATTAAACATGTACAAATTTCAGTCTGATCTTTGTGAGTTTTTGGGGATTTTTTAAAAGCCCCTTTTTGTATATTTCCACGCTGGGAGAAGGCCTCCACATCCCTTTTACCTCTTCAGTGGTGCTGTAAAATTACTGTCATAAAACAGCATATTCATCTGCTTCCCCATCAAACATCAGGTCTCAATCCCTCGTACACATCTGCCTATCTCACGTTGGAGAATGGAACCCACATTGCCCAGATAACTAGACCTAATTTCAGCACAAGATATATCACACATGGGCTCTCCACAATCAGCAGTATTTCCTGCAAACTCAAACTCGCTCACTCTGCCTCCCACACAAGTCTTTGCAGCATTATTTAATAATAAAAGTGTTGCAGCCTTTCCTCCCAGACCCCACTTGGCACATGGATTCCCAGCACCACAGAGCTGTGGCTCCATCCACCATTCTCCTTCCCTGTGTCCCCCGCAGCTTCCCACCCTGGGCCTTTCCACTTGCCAGTGGGAGGCAAAAAGGTGTCAGGGAGCAGGGCCGAGTGAGGCTGACAGCAAAAGTCATTGCAGAGAGAACAGAGCACAGGCAGAGACTGTGATGAGGAAAGGAAAGGAGAGGGAGGCTGGAGAGGAGCAGGAGAGCTTTAAAATCCCTTGGATTGCAGCTTTGAAATATTGGGTTTGGCTCGTTCAAAAATTATTTTAGCAATAACTGCTGTCACTCTGCATGTTCCTTTCCTTCCTACTAACACTCAGGCCTTTCTGCCAGATCCCCCCTAACCCTATCGCCACCACAGTGCCAACGTCACATTTTTCCCTTAGAAAACAGCTGCTTAGGCAATCCTCCCTCTACTAGCCAACTGCTCTTGTTCCTCCCATGATGAAATGTTGCAGCAGCCCTAAAAACAAAGCTAGGGAGGGATGTGCTTTGCCTTGGCGCCTGCGTGGCAAGTAAAGCTGCTACCTGGGGAGGCAGCCAGGAGGCTGTTTTTGCCAGGGGAGGCTGCCGGGAGGCACTGCCATCCCACTCTTCTCCTCAGCCCAGGGCAGAAAATGCCTCCAACGTGCTGCCAGGCAGCTTGCCCTCTGGGCTGTGCTGACAAATGGCCCGGCCCTGTGCAAGTTGTAATTAGGTCAGGGCAGGACGTCATGAATCACTAGAGAAAGAAGAAGCCAAAGCAAAGCAACCGCAGTGCCGGCAGACTGTGCTGGCCTCACCACCACCAGCCGTGCCAAGCTGCAAACAAGCTCGGCGCTCCCAACACAACACTAGTGGGTATTATTTTTTTTAACACCTCTGTTGTCTATGATCTTGATTCTGCTGCTGCAGCACTTGTGCCAGGCATGCTTTTTCTGCAACCTGCTGAAATAAAAGCTCAGTGCACTGGTTTACTCCAGGGTCTCTGACACAGTATCTCTGCCCTTGGTTCAGACACAATCTTCTAATGGGAACACATTAGAAATAAAAATGATTTAAAAACATAACACTGGAAAGGAGAACATGTCTTAAAGCAGTGTGATACAACTACAGTAGGAAAAGATTATCACATCTTCTCACATTAAGATTTCAACCAGGTTGCTCCAAAGCCGTGTCGCAGAACTGGGAGCGCAGAGAGACAGAGCTGCTCCCTCCTACCCCGAGGGAGGAGCCGCTTTGGTGCCGTCCGGGGTTATGTGGGCACCCATGCAGTCCACCTGCCCCACGCCTGGGCAGATCATGACCAAGAGGGGTCTTACTTGGCTCTGAACTGACTGCTCCCAACACAAGCAGTTGCTCAAAATCTGCTATTAAGAGCTCTTGCAACAGAAATCATTTCACATTGCCTCAAGGAACAAATGACAGCAACTCAGCTATGCGAGAAAAGAAGGAAAAAAAAAAAAAAGGAATAATCGATCCGTATGGCAAGCAGCAAAGAGGGACAGACAGAAAACTGAATGCTGTGGAAGACATTCACCATTTAGAGGAGCAGCTCCCATTTGCAGCCCAGCCAGGACTCAGCCAGAGCAAGGCAAGGCCAGTCCACAAGGTGCCCCAGGCCCTCAGACAGAGCGAGGCCGACAGACTCTGCCGGCAGAGGCTGCCTCTGGCAACCTGGAGCGGCCAACCTGCCGTGCCTTTCCTCTCCTGGCTTCTCTCTCTCCTCCAGGGCTGCACCAGCCAGTTCAAATCACTGTCAAAAGAAAGGCTGCTTGGATTGCTTTCAGCAGCATCCCAATTGAGAAGTAACTTATTTGTAGGCAAACCTCAAACATGTACCCAGCAAGCACAATCTTGGATCCTTTTGGTCTTTCCCCAGCACAATTCCAAAGCAAATGCCACCTGAATTTCTGAATATACTGAATTTCTTGCAGTGAGAACATTACTGGAATGATAGCGGTTTATTATTTGTGCTTCAAGGCTATCTGAAGTCTCCAAACCAGTATCAAGCCACAGTTATCTGCACACTCGCCAAAACAAATAAATGGTCCACGTGAAGTGAAGGTGGCCTGCCAAACTCGTACAGTCAAGAAATCTGCAGAACCAAAACCAGCTCAGATAGTCACCGAACTGCAGGTCTTTGGCAGCTGGGAGAACACACTAGCAAGTTATCAGCACACAACTTGCTAGTTTGTGCTGCAGGCTGCTGTCCAGGATATGGCCAGGGTGAGGTGAATATTTGTCCAGCCCCAGGATGGTGATTCCAGCTGCACACCCTGAAGAAGCCAGGGCACCACATGCTGCTACCTGCTCTCATCCTGAGCAACCCTCAAGCTTCAGGAACACACACTCCTCACTACAAACAAAGTGTGAAAATGCTGGTGCTGTGATAGGCAATGCTGCTTGCGGCTTTTTCTTCAGCACATACCACAGGTGTCACACCATTATCTGACTTGGGTATCAATTCCAGCGCCTCTCACATCATAAAACCATGCAATCATTGCGAGACACTCAGACCATCTGCATGGCAAGAAGGCCATTCTCATGGCAGGTTCGTGTTCGAGCTAATGAGACCTTGCAAACTTCACAGCTGCCACGG
Organism: Eudromia elegans; assembly: GCA_003342815.1. Lineage (NCBI taxonomy): Eukaryota > Metazoa > Chordata > Aves > Tinamiformes > Tinamidae > Eudromia > Eudromia elegans. Next base: position 813,842 of record PTEX01000081.1, read on the forward strand.
TGGAGGGCAGGGAAACCTTGCGAAGTATGTCCAAAGTACGTCCAAAGGATGACTCTAACACACTCATCAGGATGTGCTTGCAAAAACAAGGAAACAAGAACAACAGCGTCTAAAACAACCGAATGCAACACTTATTTTCTGACCTTCTTGCTTAAATATTGTGAACTACAGGAGATATCCAATCTTTAAAAGTGCACAGTGCAAGTAAGTTCCTGGAGGGAGCCTTTCAAAAGCAGTCTTCCAGCTTTATTGCTAATTCTCCCTTCCAACCTAAACACACTGTGGGGCAAGGTACATCATCATCCCAGTGCTAAAAAATCCTCAAAAAATCAGTCACAGATAAACTTGATTTTCTCCCAGTTGTAGGTTCCAGAGCTAACTCTCCTCTAACATCCTCTCTGCAGACAGCACAAAATCGTCCAAGTCATTAACTCAGAGTAGCAGATCATTACATAAGAGCTAAAATAAAAAATCCATGACTTGAAGCTGTCACTTTGCAAAACAAAGGTAATACAAGCTTGACAAAAGTATTGTGAGGCTTAACACAATCATGTCTGCTCCACGTACGATAAGCACAAATATATTGTCAGTGTGGATGGCATACAAAATAGGCAGAATTCCCAGATCTTTTTATGCCAATAAACAAAACACAGAGTTTTGAGAAGCTTTTTTCTTTTTTTTCTTTTTTTTTTCCTTCAAATAAACAAGTCTGTACAGTCTGCCTTCTATTTAAGTAGCAGTCACTGTGGTTTATGCAGGAAGTGGTTCTGCTGAGGACAAAATAATCTAGCTAAGCCTTTTCAGTAGCAGACTGGTTACTCTGTGGCTATTTTCAGTTTAGCACTTAGATCTATCACCTTGATTTTTCTTTCTGAGAAACAAAACAAGTGGAGAGTTTAGGTGAAATTGCTCTTCATTTTCAAATATATAAAAACTGCAACTTTGTCAAATAAGAATATTAGCAGAAATTATTCATTTTTGAAACATGAGACATGTTTTGAAACATTTTACAGAAGGGAATTTTATAAATATGTGAATTAAAATAAAACATTAAAGTATAATAGCACAACATAAAGGTTGCAAAGTCAGTAGACTTTGGTTGCCTTATTTACTAAATTATGCAGAAATAAATGGTAAGAAAGTCTGACATATGCAGTTCTGCATGGATTTTCTCATGAAAATAAAGTGAGAATGTGGCAAATTTAGCTATGTAATTGCTGTTCTTCCTTACTGTTAACAGTCTCTTTTAAATAGCAAGGAATCCTACACAGATCAATTATTTTACACTCACTTCAATAGAGTCCGTCATAAGATAAAAAGATTCTGTCTCTTTCTTCCACCCATAGTAATGATTGGTCTGATGAGGAGTATCTGTTAGCTCCTACCACAAAAAAAGAGGAAACAACCAGTGACCTGGTCTGGCTTGTGAGATGCCTCTTTCAGCATAAAACTGTGGCTAATTCTTTGTACTGGAGGAGAGGCAGGCAGAGGGAGAGGACAGATCTGTTTGGATTTACTAGATTTGATGCCGAGTGTGGAAACAGGCCAAAATTATTTTGTGTTGATCTACTGAACATGCGGCTAGGAATGGAAGTGGTTTCTCTTCATAAAAATGTTGGCTATAGCCATTAAGGGAAAAAAAACAACCAAACAAACAAAAAAAAAATCAATGAAATCTAGAAAAGTTTCCATTTTATGAAACACTATTTACTCACAGATCTGTCACACTTTGATCCAGAGACTCTCTTTCCATCTGACTTTCATTGTGGAGCAAGTCTGATTCCTGTACTTGGCACAACTCCTCATCAGTGATTATATCAAATGCTGCATCATCTGGTGGTTTAGAGGCTTCACTTGTGACTGTGTCATAAAACATCAAGAAAAACATCACTAATGTTAGCACAAGTGTCTGTGTTTGTTTGAGAAATAAACAAAAAAAAAAAAAAAAAAAAGAGAAATGAACTATCACCACCAGAAAACCCTTCAGAAGGAACCCTGGGCTACTCTTCTACATTTATAGAGGTGTTAGGCAACTACTAGGAAGCAAATGAAATCCTGAGGCTCACTAAGCCTCATTTAATCTACATGCAGATATGTGGCAATATTAACAAAATCCAGGGATGGGACCAATTCTACCTTGACAGCACTCCCTGAATATACAAGTTCATAAAGCAGGAGATGACCACTTGGTTTCTTGAAGAACATCCAAGAATCCTACTTATTTCATAGCAGCATGTGAAACAGTGAACTAACCAAAAGCTGCCTCTGTAGGTGACACTGGTGATTCCAATGAAGCTGGTGATCCTTCCTGGTTTGCACTGGACCCAGAGTCATCTGTGTAGTCCACAAACACTCTAGGCTTATTAAAGCAAGTCTTGCAGCAACGTTCCTTCTTCCCGCCATGCTTTGTCACCATGTAGTTGTTGCAGCAGTAATAGCAGAAAATGCGACCACACATTCTAGAAACGATTCAAAAACAAAGGCATAAGAGTAGTGCCACTCATAGGCGGCCATTATGTATGTGACAGAACCCAGGGCTTTGTCACCATAGTCTTGTGCACTGTAAAAGTCACAGCCATGGCAAAACTTGTAATGCACACTGTGCTGCTTTCTGAGATTAAGCAAGCTTTCTTGACAAACAGGAAACAGAAATGCGTGTTCAATCTTTGTTCTCTTAACAAAGAGGGAAAATGGAAAAAAAAATTGAAAAAAAGCAAGATTATGCATTTAAATATAAAGAAATACATAAAAAGACTTAAACATGCATACACAAACATGCAACACTAGTAAATAATATATATTAAATATTATTACACAGACCAAATCTCATATTCAGTTATAGCAAATATCTAACTGATATTAAGGAGTATAAGAACAAGTCTACACACTTCTACTTTATCACCCTGGTACCCTTTTCAGAAAGGGAAGAAAGGTCAACACTGGAGATGTGTATGTACATTCATTGATTCTGCACTCCCCACCTCCACAGTCTGTCATTATTAAATCCATTAAATATATTTTAATGAACATTTTAAGATTTTCATGAAAAAAAGCACCTAGCAAATATTATTGCCAAGTATGAAGTCTTAGCATTTTTGGTTTTCATAATTATCTGAATCAGTAGTAGGCATTGCTGGAAATATGAACAGGTTTCGCAGGTTTTAGTTGAAATGAGTAATCTGAAAGCTACTGCTGCAGAATACTTCATTATTCTTTAACCACCAAGAAACATTCTCTACATTACCATGAAACTGAAAGAGTCCCACTTCTACATGCCTTACATGATGAGTCAGGTAGTGAGGTTAGAGGACAGTAAAGAGCCAAAGCAAATATATCACTAAGACTCTGAAATGTACAAAGTGTACTACCTAAGCTATATATTGGATGAAATCTTAGTGAAGTAACTAATGACTTAAAACAGGTTAACTTTAGCGTAACCAACTCAGCACTAACGTTTTATTTCTTACAAAGATTACTGTGTAATTGATAATTATCCCTCAACACATTTAAGGCAGGTAACCATATTTATAGTTTTACGACATGTTGTGTTCATTTGGGAATATTCTAACCACAGTAACAAAACCTTCTTAGTGAATGTTATTTTCCACATAGACAGGTACAGCAGTCAGGTTGAGAAAAGTCTGCAAGAAACATGGTGTGTAGGGAGTGATTCTTTCTCTAATGCACATTCTTGTTATCCAGAAATCAGAACCAAGAACTGTAAGGAGTATTTTCTCTAGGTAAACTAGAAACTGGCTTTTCCTTTAGAACAGCATGTTAAGAGTTCCAAACTCACCTGCAGTGATGCCGACGCACCATCCATGAAAATTCTCTCTGGCAGTCCAGGCAGTGGTTAACATCCATGTCCCCCTGCCATTTTTGCTCTGCACTAAGCTTCTGCTGGAACTCAAGAGCATCTGATTTTTGCCACAGGGCATCCTTATCTCTGTACAGATACAGTTAAAGGGAGGAAAAACACATAAGAAGTATCCACAGTGCTTTGTTAACTAAACTCAAATTGAACACTGATGAAAGCCGCACTGTATAAATTGCATTGCTGTAACTTCCAGGGAGTCTTCAGGAATAAAAGATAACTTGGGAAAATTACTAAACTATTTGGGAAGGACTGAGAAAAATCCATGTCATGCATATAACTACACAGTCATTATCTGTACCTTCAGTTCAGGAATAGGAGATTTTAGGCAGTATCTACACACTTGAATTTAGGCAGTATCTAAGCATATTGAGGCAATATTCCTTAAAATTCTAAACTAGGATTCTAGTTTCTGCCTGCTCATTGTATTTATGCTAACCTGATAAGTTCTATCAAACGTTCTTCAAGGAACTGTTTTGTTCTTGTCAGGTCATCCAGCTCAGCAAACAACTTCTGGTCGCTGCTGTCTTTGTCTGCTACCACCTTGCTGAGCTTCTCGCTGTATTCAAGTGCTTGCTCCTTTGCATCATCGGCTTCCTTTTGGGTCCTGATCAAACATAAATGCAATTAAGAATCTTTTTAATTCATGTGTGAAAGTCTTCTCTGAGGAAGATAAAGAGGAAGCTTCAGTGAAATTGCTCAATAAATTACTGTACATATTTTCATAGCTAAGCAGAAACCATCCAGTTTTCTGCATCAGAACAACTGCATGCAGATCTGTTACCCAGTAAAAGCGACATAGACTTTGGCTGGCTCATCAGAACTGTGTGTGCTCCTGCCTCACGAAGATCTATTTTGGACTGCAAGGTAATCTGCACTGTACAGATCCAATACTATGGACCTTGTAAACACATCCCGAGTCACATGCCTAAACCTGGTAAGATAACTGCTGAATAAGACATGCAGGATGTGTTCCTATTCCAACAAATCTTACTATGCCCCTGAAAAAACATGGAAAGGAAAAAAATGCAATTTTTCCATTCTTTACTAAAAACAAGCAAACAAACAAACCCATCCAATATCTATAAGAGTAAAAGAAGGTTTTGAAATGCCTTGCAGTTTCATAAAGTGAGACAATGAATTTAAGTCAGCAGCCAAATTAACAAAACAATAAAATTTAAACCATGCATCCTAATTCATGACTACTTTGTAATTTACATACTTCTCTTTGGTGGTATCAATCTGATTTTCCCGGAGAGTGTCCATGTATTATTTCCCCTACATAAATCTTTTGGCACATGCTACTTCATATATCACAGTAATTTTCCATATGGCTTTTCTTACTGGCTCTTCACTCAGCTTCCAGATAACAACTTGTGTAAGAGAACCAAATTCTCACCTTTCTAAAAGTCCTTTCAGAGACATCACCTCCTCTTCCTTCTTCAGACGAGCAGATTCAGATTCAGCCAGCTGCTCTCTTGCCTCATCCAGCTTGCTAGACAAACTTGTATTTGCCGCCTAGTAAAACAAATCATTATATTTACATACACAGAAAAAAACCAGCACTTTACCAAGCATTTCACAGTTAGCAAGGCATCTGAACATTGCTTTGAAAGAGTCAATTAAAGCCATCAATCTGGATTTTATTGTGCAAGCAGATGCTAATTAATTGTGTACTAATGATTGATTACTTCTGTCACACTGAATAAAGGACGAACTCTAAAGTAAGACAGCATTAAACAGTGCCTATAATTCTTGTTAGTCCATGTAATCAGCTTGTGTCTCCTTTCAAGGAATACCTCTTAAAGACAAGGGATCTAGAAGTTTTTTCAAAATCTAAAAGCCTCGAAAGAAAAACAAGTTAAATATCCACAGTTTGGATTGCTCATTAAAGCCATATGGAACATGCTGGATAGTGGAAACAGAAACTTTTTCCACAGCCAGCCTCTGCAGACAAATCTGCCAAATTTGGACTCTTAGTTAACGAACATATATTGTATTGAGGTCTCTACAGGTGAATATATTTCCATCAGCACACAGGGCCAAGTTCCTTAACCTTAACTTTCTGCTTTCTCGGCCTCTTATTGACACCTCAGTACTACCCTCTTAACTCAACTATTTGATAAATGCATTAATATATATTTTTTTCTGGCTGTGTTATTTCTCAGTAGCCCTTGCAGCCTACATATAGTCGGATCCACAAGCAGGTTTATGTGGGAAGGGAACACAGGCCTTATGACAGACCCTTTTTAAACTGTGCCCCATTTAAGAATCAAAGGTGCAGCTAGGTCTTAGGTAACACCTGACTGCCTTTCGAAGCAGGACAAATCTTGCTTTGAGAGGACTTTTTCAAAGTGCTGCCTTTGATATTTTCTGCTTCAGCAGCTAACCTTAGGTTCACAAGTATTTGGCTGCAGCAACTTGCTCAAGGGCATTCTCAGGCTCACTCCCTGCGTGGTGACACTAACGCCTGTTGACACAAACACCTCTACATCACGCACCTACCTGTAGCTCTGCAATCTCCTCCTCTGCAGCACACCGCTGTCGCTTCTGCTCCTCCAGCTGCTCTTGTACTTTCCCACATTCCTCACTGACAGCCTAGCAGAGATATTGAACCAGGAGTTAGCACCGCTCTAGCAGCCACCCCTCCACCTAAGAGACTGCCAGAGGTGGATTGTGAGTGCCCTGCTGTCACACATGGGATAAATGCAGCGCCCCTTTCAGACTCATGAAAGACACATTTAAAGAGGCACACGACTCATGGTTTGAAGAAAACTCTTTTGTGGTGGCAGATAAGCTGATTTTAGAGTTTTCAATAAAAGGAAGACCCTGCTTGCTAATTGCTTTGGCTCAGAAGAGCAGGACAGCCCTTGTCATGTTGAGGTTTAGGTGCACATGAGAAAGAAACACAATGGAATGCACACAGTTTTCTTACACTCACAGGATTTCTGCATACCCAGGGGCACAAACCTCTGATCAGCTGCCAGTCTTAGACACTATCTCAGATTGGCAGAACAAACACACTAAAATCTTTAGCCTTCAGGTGTGCCGCTTCGCATACACAGGGCTGACTCATGCTTTTGTGGGAGCAAAACTTTGATCTTCTCAGACGTTACCTTGAGCAGTCAAAAAACAAAAATACATGAGGAATTATCTACAAAAGTATTCTGTCACAGTCTATATTTGTTTTCATCAAAATTAGTTGTAAGAGGAAGTAGCGTAGGGCCATGGGGGCAGGTCTCAATGTTCACACTAAGAAAAACAAAAAAAATAAACAAATAAAAAAAAGAGAGAAAAAATAATAAAGACTGTGACTGACTTTAGGACATAATTCAGAGATGCTACCTTTAGTGGTGAAGCAAACATAAAAATTTACCACCCTCTCCACTACTGACTGTCTTTTCCATAGCAAATGCTCCTCCACTGGGTTCAGAGAGCCACATCACACACCTTAAAAAAACTCCAAAGGGCTTTTTTTAACTCAAGTCATCCAGACACATTTTCAGATTCTTATGCTAAGGCTAGTTGTGATTTGCTAGCCTCAGGGCCTCAACAACACAAACCTTAGTATTTCACCCAGTAATTTCTGTATCAAATGATGAAGCAGGGGAAATCATGCACAGCTTCCTGAGGAATAATGATCACATTAATTTACCTTGTATTTTGTCTCATAATTTAGAATCTCTGTGCTCATTTGAAATTTTATTGCAGACAGCTCTTCTTGGCTGGTCTCTTGGAAGCTCTGTGCCTGGTCCTTTGCTGTCTCCAGCTGCATTTGCAGACTCGGGACAGCTGCGGCACATATTTGAGCTTCCTCCAATTTCTCTTGCAGGCTCTTGTTCTCCTGCCTGAGAGCAGAGATGTCAAGCTTCAGCCTCTCCTGTTCTTCTGTAGCCTGTTCTTCCAATTCTTTAAGCCTCCCCATGGCCTCAACTAACTTCTCTTCTGTATTCACCTTTTCAGAGGTCACAGCACAAATCTGAATACCGAGTTCAGCCATATCAGTGTTGGTCCTGTGGAGCAGATCTTTGTTTTCTTCATTTTCCATTTTAACATCTTCCAAGTACTGCTTAACATTGGACAGCTCTTCTTTCAGGTTCAGCAAATTATCTTCCAGCTCAGCTTTTTGCTGGGCTGTCCTCTCCTGCTCTTTTTTCAGCATTTCTTCTCTCTCTTTACACTGCACCAACTCTTGCACATGATTTCTGTTAAGTGACTCATTCTCCTCTTTCAGTTGTTGGACAAGCACCTTCTGTTCCTCCAAGACAGTCCCTGTGACTGCCAGCTCGCCTCTCATCTGCTCTGTCTCGGTAGTGATCTGTTGAAGCTTGACTCGTAGGTCCAGGACTTCTGCTTGCAGTCTAGACACTTCACCTCGGTTGATCTGCAGCTGCTCCTCACTCACGACCAGCCTGGAGGCCAGCTCTTTTGCCTCTTTCTCCAGAGAGGCTGTCTGCTGTAGCTGGTCTTTTTCCACCAATTTCTTCTCTGCCGTGAGGGATTCAATCAGTTCTGTCTGCTGGAGACATGTCTTTTCAACGCTAAGCTTTTCCACCTCAAGAAGCTCTGCTTTCTTCCTGTGATTTTCAGCTTCTGCTCTTAGCTGCTCACACTGTTTTTCCATGTTTTGCATTTCTGCTTCCTTCTCAGTGAGCTGTGACTGGAAAGACTCTTCACTTTCCTTCAGGGAGGCCAAGTTCTTTTCCATTTGTAAGTTATACTGTTTGGCACTCTTCAACTGTCCTTCAAGAAGAGCACAAGACTCCTTGGCTGCCTCTTCTCTTTGCTTCAGTTCTCTGTAGTCAGAGTGTAGAGCATCTAACCTCTCCTCCAGAATTTGGCTTTGCCTCCTGGCCTTCTGCAAGTCTTCATCCAACTGTTTGTTCTGCTCCCAGAGCTTCTTCTCTTTTTCATCGACTGATACCAAGGCATCATCTATCTCACTCTGAAGCTTTTTCTCAGAGGCTTTTAGTCTGGCCACTTCAGCTTCCAGGGAGGCTTTAGATTCTTCCACATTTTTCAGCTTCTCTTCCATCTTCTTCTTGCCCTGCTGCAAATCTGTATTCTCTGATTTCAGTTTACGACTCTCCTCATCCTTTTCACTCACTGCAGAGTTTTGCTGTTCTATCTGCTCCTCCAACTGCTTAACTTTCTGGCTGAGGTGCTCCTTTTCAGATGAGATTTTCTGGTTTTGTTCCTCAAGGCTATGCACAGTGTGACTCACCTTTGTTAAGTGACCTTCCTGTAGTTCAAGTTGCTCTGCCAGAGACTGTGCTTCATTCTTCAATGCTCCTTCCTTCCTATTATACTCCTCCTCAAGTTCCTCTTTTTCTTTCCTTGCCTCCTCAATATTTTTTTCCAGTGACCCTACCTGAGCCAGCAACCCCATTACCTGGGTCTGGAGCTCAGCCATCTCCTTCCCCTTCAACGTTAGTGTCTTCTGAAGAGATTCCATTTCCTTTGCCATGGTTTCCAGGCTCCCAAGCAGCTTTTCACTCTCCTCCCTAGAATTAGTGGTAAGGTGATTGTATCTGGATTCCAGTTCCTTCTGCACCTCTTCTTTCAACCGCAGCTCCTCCTTTGCTGCTTTAAGCTGAGATGCACGTTCATCACTGAGTCTTTGCATTTCTGCCTTTTCTTTTTCTTTCTCCTGAAGCTTCTCCAACAATCCTTGTATCTGTATGGCAGAATCACAGTGGGCTGTGGCTTGCTGTCCTTTTTCCTCCAAGGCGGCATCAACTTTTGCCAGGAGCTCCATGTTCTTGTGTTCTGTTGAACTCAGCTTGCCCTTGAGTTCATCAATGCAAAGATCCTTCATAGCGACCAAAGCCCTAGAGGCCTCCAGCTCCTGATTCAAGAGCTGCAACTTTGAGGCACAGTTCTCCTTGCTGCTCTCCAGCTGCTCCAGCTTTGTTGAGTATTCCTTCTGCTGCTCCACTGCATTCAGCTCCAGTGACTGCAGGCACTTTTGAAGATCGTGAACAGTGCTCTGGGTGGAATGGGAGACCTCGCACTGCTTCTGCAGCTCTGCAATCATCTTTGTGAGTCGGGAGTTCTCTTCGCTGTAGTTACTGCTCTTCTCCTTTTCTACCTGTACTTGTTCTTTTTGCAGGTTGATGGCTGCCTGGAGCTCCTGGTTTTCCATCTGTAGCTGGTGAATTCGATCCTGAAGCTCTCTCTGTCTCAGCTCAGCCTGGTCAAGTTCTACACGCATCTCTTCAAAGCCCTCAAGGTGTTCAATATTCACTGAGTTATTTGCATCAGGGCTGGAGGGAAACTCTTGGGCCTATATGAGCAGAAGGGGAGAACAGAGAGCATGAAACTTAATTCAAAGTTGCATTTTTCAAACAAACAAAAAAAATCAAAAGTTCTAGAAATAAAGATGGGCTAACTTTTTTTGCACTAACTACCTGTAATAATAATGATAAGAACAGGGGGAAAAAAAGCAGCTAAGAATTCAAGTTATTGATATTGTCCTCAACAGACTGATTTACAGGCTTTTTTATAGTGCACAGAACATTATCATCTATGCACTTAAAATTTTACATTATTCCCGTTTGTTGGTAACTGCTTCAAGGAAACCTAAACATGCATTTAAAAGCTTTATTCAAAGGACAGCATTGGGTGAACCCAGATTCTTAAAGCACAGTGACATCGAGTTGCATTCATAGAACTATAAAACATGATATTAAAAGAAGATATCTTTTTTTCACAAAAGATAAATGAAAACATATCTTGTACAATGTCTTTTAAGTATCTTTTCCTTTAAAAGATTTGCATGTTCAGTTGAATCAGCCATTGGACCATTCTCTTAATTTCAAATTAAAGATCTGTTACTGTTGTAAGAGTCATAAGCATCATAAAACTATCCAGATTTAAGAAACTATGCCAGTTACTAAAGATCTATCATGCTAAGAAAGTAATACTTCTGTTCAAACATTTATTTTTAATCTGCCTACCTGCAAATAGTTGCTCACTAAACTGCTCATGCTGGAACTGCGACTTGGGGCCTTCCACAAATATGCTGAAGATCCAAGGGAGGACAGTGTTCTCCTGTCAGTCACATGGAGCAAGAAGAGAGGATTAAACACATATACACATGCTTTTCTATTTCTATTTGTAAGTTATATCTAGTTATAACTATCACAGCAGCAATACATAAGTGTGCTTGTTATCTAGGCCAAGTCACTGAAGCTGATGGAAAACAAAACAGAGAAAGGTGCTATAGGAGACTGTGGGATTGGTACAAGATTCAATGTGCTTCTCATCTATAAAATTGTTTTGCTGCGTGGTGGGTGCTCAACCAGACGGTGGCAGCATGTGGCCATGGAGAGCTCCCTGCATCAGACTTAGCAGGGTCTGTCCTCTCTGAGGAGCCATCAGGCCTACTGAAGTGAGTGCAGGCTGCTGACTCTACCTCTAGAGCAAGTCTGCAGTCCTCGGGCATTCAGGCATTAGGGCTCTGGGATCTTTAAACAAAGGAGTCAGGAACATTTCTACTTGGGTCTGTGAAGAGGAAAATACTTTGGGATTTGAACCCAAATTGCTGTCAGTGGATAGACTCTATTATGGACCTCTGGGAGCACCAAAACTACTCTCAGTAAAACGTAGAAGAAAAAATGAACAATTTAGTCATAGACTAATTACATAAAGTAACCTATGCCTGCTCTGATACAGGCATTCCTACCTTCAAAAGCAAAAAAGCTTATACAAATTCTGAAGGAAGGTATTGTGTGCTACAAAGCAACAAAGTGTTTCTGTCTTACCTGGCAAATGTTGGCCACGCAGCATCTAAATCGTAGCCTCTTGATGCCAGATCGAACTGAACATCAGTAAGCTCATAGAGTTGACCCACGATGTCAGAACTCATTTTGGAATTCAGAAATGGACTTCTTGCATAGTACCAGTCACTTGAAAACAAAAACAATGAAGTAGTACTCATTTACAAGTGAAGCAAAGCTGGAGTTTCACTTGCAAGAAAATAAAACATCTTAATTTGCTCTTTTCTCCTAAAAATTATTCCAAATGAAAAATGAAAGCAACTAGACCCATCAACCAAGATGCCACCCCTTCAATACAAATGAAGGCAAATGGATTCAATGAAGCCTACAAAAATATTTTTTTCCAAGAAGCATCCCCACAGAACATTTTTTAGTCTAGTGCTTGAATTACACATTTGAAAAACAAAATAGTTGCCACACACTCTACGGCTTTTGCCATACAGCTGGCTTTTCCTAAAAACGCAACCTGCGTCCCTCCCAACTAACTATAAAATGTCTTTGCCACTCCTTGGTCAGGGACAAGCTGTACAGCAACAAACACTTTCTGAGGCTTTGCACAACACAACCCAGGTAATTTCCTTTCTGATATAGAGCACATAAGACAAACCCAGTATCTTCAGTGTTTATGAAAATTTTACCTTCAAAACCCACACAGAAGCATCAGGACTTAGATGAGCTACTCACTACACATATGTTGAACTGTAACAACATGTCAACATTTACCAGCCTAAGATAGGTATGAACTAGTGACCCAGGCCAGATGATCTATTTTTGTTTGTATCCTATTACCAGCCCTGTAAGCCAGCCACTGGAAGGGTTTCCATTTTGTTCAATAACCATTTGTCAATCTTTTGTTTTGTTGCTTGTTTGCACTGAACAGTCTCCTCTGGCTAACAAGACACTTTGCTATTTACCTGGTCACTTTGGTGTTCATAAAACACTGCTGCAAGGTATCTGCTAGTCTTTGGTGAACCAAAGAGTAACGGAGAAAGGCTCTTCCTTTCCCAAGAGACGTTCGTAGCTGGAAAGGTTAAACGGGAAAATAAAAATAAAATCTAAGCAGCACTTATAAACACGTATAGAGACACAAACAGGACATACGTAAATACATACATATGCAAAAGACACAATAAGGCACTAGGCGTGTAGGAAGTAATAAGAGGTGCCACTGAGACACAACCTCTCCCATATAGAGGGTATCAGAGGACTAACACGTCTTCCAACATGTTCAGTGATATAGATTATGCTAAGGGCAATTCCAATACAAGGCAATTCCAATACAAGCCAGGAATGCCTGTTTTAAGGCATTATAAGCTGCTTTTGGCCACAGCTGGGTGTGCTTGAGCACAGACCTATCCACAGCACAAAGGTGTACAGAAATACATGTATGTGTCCCCAAGGATACAATCTCAGCCCATGCAAAAAGCCTTAATACTCATACTAAGAACATCTGCATGACTGAAATTAACAGATCTTTTTAGGAAGGCAAGTGTAGGGTCCTGCACCTGGGCAGGAATAACCCTAGACATGCCTACAGGCTGGGGACCGACCTCCTGGAGAGCAGCCCCACAGAGAGGGACCTGGGCATCATGGTGGACGACAAGTTGACCATGAGGCAGCAGTGTGCCCTCGTGGCCAAGAAGGCCAATGGGATCCTGGGGTGCATTAAGCAGAGCGTCTCCAGCAGGTCGAGGGAGGTGATTCTGCCCCTCTACTCAGCCCTGGTGAGGCCGCACCTCGAGTACTGTGTGCAGTTCTGGGCTCCCCAGTGCAGGAGGGATGTGGAGCTGCTAGAGAGAATCCAGCGCAGGGCCACGAAGATGATTAGGGGCCTGGAACATCTGCCCTATGAGCAAAGGCTGAGAGAGCTGGGCCTCTTCAGCCTGGAGAAGAGAAGACTGAGAGGGGACCTGATTAATGTATATAAATATCTCAAGAAAGGGAGTGAGGAGGATGGAGCTGGCCTCTTCTCAGTGGTGGCCAGTGATAGAACTAGAGGAAATGGCCGCAAATTGAGGCACCAAAAGTTCCACAGGAACTTGAGAAAGAACTTCTTAACAGTGAGGGTGACAGAGCACTGGAACAGGCTGCCCAGAGAGGTGGTGGAGTCTCCTTCTCTGGAGATCTTCAAAACCCGCCTGGACACCACCCTGTGCCACATGCTGTAGGGGACCCTGCGTGTGCAGGGGGGTTGGACTAGATGACCTCTACAGGTCCCTTCCAACCTTAGCCATTCTATGATTCTATGATTCTAAGATGGCTGATAAATCAACACAGAGGGAATCATAAAACTCAGCAGTGAATTTTGTTAAAGCTACTGACTTGGGGACTGATGCTCTCTTTTGTTTTGTCTTTCATATTTGAGCTATTTGTTGTCCTTCAGAAAGTCATTAATGTTTTGTTACTACTCTGAAATGAAATCAATAATTTAGGAATGGAAAATTAAAAAGATGAAAAGATTTTCTCAGCAGTCAGCTATGCTCTCTTATATACTATCCAAATAGCTTACTCACTTAATAAACTGGATATATTCATGAGGAAAAAATGGAGGCCAAGAAAATATTAGAAGGTTGAGGTAAAAGTTAGTTGGCTACTTTAAATTTTGCTTGAAAAGACAGAGTGGAAGAAGGTGTAAAGGTCATAACAGCCGTTTCTTCATTTGATCAATGGAGAGTAATATCTTAAAACTAAAATTCCTTAATTTTGCTGTCACTGGGCTTCTGCATTCAAAGGCATACAAGGGAAGTATTTTTTGTTAAAACTCAGCAATCCATTACACAAAAATGATTCCTGGATATTTCCCAGAGAGATGCTATCTCTGCCCTGAGCACAGAGGCATACTGAAAAGTGCTATTCCTCCATAAGGGTTTCAGTGGATCCCTTAAGATTAGCTACAAAGCCCACTGAAAGTTACCAAGCTAATTCTATCCTTACTTCCATTAGCCTATCAATAGCAATCTTCTTATTTGCAAAGAGATTCTAGAACATTCATAAGAACAGAAAATGGGGGAAATATTTAGATACATGCAGCTACCAGTAGCCAAAGAGCCCTCAGAAAGCTTTCTAGAACCTGCCAGACTTCAAAAAGGCAGGCTCCATGCTGAGTGCATGCTTTGCAGCTAAGGTGGTAGGGCTGGACATAGCTTTTAAAATCAGAAAAACATATAGCTGCACAAGACTTGCAAAGATGTGTTCTCAGTGTAATCAAAGATGTGTTCTCAATGTAATCACTTTTGCAGGGCCGGGAAACAACCACAGTTTACCTCATGCTATCAAGGACTAGGCTCTCTGTCTAGTTAAAAGGAAGGGAGTTTCTCGAGTGCTCCTGTTTTCTCTCTTACTTTATCTCTCTACTGTGCCATGCACTCTAATATCAGAGCACTGCAGAGAAAACAGAAGAGGAGGCAGCACGCTGTTAAATGTTTGTCCTTCCTTAAAGTGACTGGCACTATTCTTTCCTCCTTGTTCACTTCCAACTTCGAAAGTCAACATACACTGTGCTGTGAACAGAGGAATGAGATTTGTAAAACTTAAAATTCTACCCAGCTAGATTCAAATACTGCCTGCTCACCTGTACTGAGTAGGAACAGTCCTATATTCATTTCTAGCTTATTCACCACAAGCTAACAAACCAAATTACCAAGCCAAAGGAAAGCCAATTTCTATGGCTGCAAAGACACTGAAACAGGAAATATCCTTCTACCAAACCATAATTTCTGATATCATGCAAAACATTACATAGTGACAGCTACTGGGGAAGGAGGAAAAGCAGAGCTGCCCTAACACATGGTAACATGCACGGTGTTACCACACTGCACAGACTGTTGATGCCCGCAGCCTGGTTGTTTTTGCAGAGAAGTCAGGTTGGCTACTGCAGCTGAGAATTTACAGGACAGTAGCTACAGCTAGAGGACCTTTTCTGCAGCTGCACTGCCTTTGCTGTTCTGATCTTCCTAGGGGCTGCAGAAAAAGACTGATTTTCAGGGCTCTCCCCCACTTCTTTTTCTAATGCCTGCTGTGATTTGTTCACACTGGGGCAGCAAAACTCAAAGGAGAAAATGAATGAGGGAACATAGAGCCCACCTGTACCAGTCTCCTGACTCTCAGATGGCTCGATGTAACATTAGCTGGAGCCGCTGTGGAGGAATTGCTCAGAGAACAGTAAATCTGCTGTAAATAGTAACTAAGCATTGCTGCTCAGAGATGGGAAAACTGGGCATCAAGACAACACTAGCTGCACTGTCAAACCACCACCTCTTTCTCCCCACAGGGAAGTTGCTTTTCAAATGATTCTGGGTAGTTGAAAGACTCAGACAGCATCAGCACCATAAACTCCTTGCTGCACTTAACTCATTCACTAATCTAGTTACAGAGGTAGCATGACTGTTATGAGATTACTAAATCTAATAAAAATAATAATTTATTTGCCCTGCCCTGTTTGTATTAGCCTACCAAAGGTAACAATGACAACCACCTCATACCATTTAAAGCATATTTTTGACATCAAGGAATGAAGTAGAGACAGGAGATGAATCTCGGCTCTCAGTCACTCCTGAACTTCACTGACAAATGAGCAAGTGTCAAGAAAGGTTAACATGGTGATTCTATCCTCTCACACTTACAGCAAGCCCTGCTATAAAGCAAGCTGTGCTAACAATGGTGGGCTCTGTCTTTGACTTAATTTTTCATTCCTTTTTAAAGTGAATGCCAGTAACTTAATGAAAAAGGAGAGCAGACCCAGAGACCAACATATGTTTTGTCCACATAACACTTCAGGCCATCTAGTCTTACATAATTTAGTGCTACCGCTCCCTCAGAAGGACATACTGAACCATGAAGGATGTGTTGTGATGTTTAACAGATATACTTACTTCTGTAATAGACTTAACAAAGCGGATTCCATCATTAGCTCCCTTGACCTTTGCCAGACAGTCACAGAAATAATCCCAGTAGTCTTTTCTATTTCCCAGTAATGTGTTTTTTTCTTTCTGATCAAACTTAAACAAAGAAACAAAAAAGCAATCAGTGAAACAAATATAAATATACTTAAATATAGCTAATGTGGAACTCTATTCCTCTCACAACTTTCATGACTCCTCTTTGTTTTAGACAAAATGTTCAAAAAGGGAGGAGACTCTATGGCATTAGAGCAATCCAGTGGACCCAGAAGCTAGTTTACAAACAGCACAGACATTAATGTCTTTGCTTTAGCTAAATGCAGATATCTGTTCAAAACTTCTGAAACATTAAGTTTTACAGCAGTTTCTGCAGCCATTTATCAATAACAAGGAACTGCAAGTCCTGAGGAGGGACCCACAACAATAAGTGTGCCGGTAGTGTGTGTGTAGATACCAGAAAAACTTGCTCTAGCTAAATCATGCACAGAGAGGTGAAGCAGGAAGTCTATGGAATGCATCTTGGATACTGAAATCCCCAAAGATCTCCTCAGTTTCTGCTGAAGTCTGTGCAACTCAGTTAAAACTACCTTGTCTGGATTAAGGCTAGATTAGAATGTCTGTGTTGTAGTCAGTGACGTGATTATAGTGTATATAGACATAACTATGCAAAATGAATTCGTTTGTCTAGAAGGCATCTTCTTTCACAATTTAAAAGTTCTCAAACTTTGAGATGACCAAAAAGCAGCATCCAAGATTTAAATCCAGCCTCTTGTCTTGCATTAAGTTTTACATACTATAAAAATGAATTTCCACAATTAAGTCACACAAAAAAACCCTCTACATTATCCAGACTGGTGTATTTGCACTGGGAGCTACCTATTTGTATTTATTTTGCATCAAAATGTGGTCAGGACCTCATTAACACAGTTTTTCCAGGATAACTTAGAAGTGTATGTCTTCAAAAATCAGCCTCCCTCATCATGGGAAATGTCTTACATTTTCCAACCAACCTGTCAATGCTACCTTTTGATTATGTTTATATACTTCCACTTGAAATGTATGCATGAAAGACCACACATTTCAGCCCACTTACTGAAGTAAGAGACTTACTTCTTACTGAAGCTGGCTGTTTACAATTACTATTTGTAACTATATACTATAGTATTACAATTACTCCACACTTTGTAGAGGCAGTAACAGAAAGCAAGGCCCGGTTTTGATGCTGGATTATGAATAGCAAATATCACTTTTTACCTGGAGAAGGTACTCAAGCTTGTAGGAGAATTTTTGCAAGCTGACACTATCATCTGTGATTGGTTCCCCTCCTTCTTTAAATTCTTTGCTTAATTCTGTCACAGCATCTTTAAAACAAGATATGAGAATGATTAACTAATGCAAAAGATATTTAGTACTGAATCTCTAAACGACTATTTTTTTTTGTCTGGATGCTATGCATGTGTATTTGGCTTCTTTCAGTAAAAAAAAAAAAAAGTTTTAATGGCAGTGCAAAAGCTTACTACTATGCTTGTAATTAAGGCCACCCATAACAAAAACCCGAGCTCAAATTATGCAAGCTATCATATTGATTTATTATCTCTTCTCCTTAAAAGTAGTAAAACTTTCTCCTGAAACTCTGTAAGAAAAGTGGTAACAGACAGTTGCAACCTTGATTCTCAACAGAAGAAAGAGAAATAAGTTTTTGCTGTCTCATGTACACACTAAGGTTCTTCTGTTGCAACAGGCAATTCTGATTAGAAAGGACAGAACACATAAGCTGCTAAAGGGGATCAGTAACACAAGAACAGTCATTCAGTCAGCACATTTATCTTCTCTACGCTTTATTCTGGAAGATTCAGCTCATGCTGGTTACAAAATGCAAATGGAAAAAAAAAATAAAAATCACCTAACAAGAAGCACACAACAATTCTTCTTCCCTAAAACCAACTCTCACTGCGAGTTAGGAAACCTCAAATTAAAGCACACTGCTCTCTGCCCGGGCCCTCTGGCCACAGAAGGACATACTTCTCAGCATCCAAAGTTACTGATTTGACCTACTTCTGCATTCCTTCCAACTGCCTGAGTGAGCCTGAACTCTCTTCCTCTACTTCATGAATAAAAATCTTTTCCTGATAGCAGACACATAGGTCTTCTTTTTATCTTTTAGGAATATCCAGACTCCTAGCTTTGCTGTGTATTATACTTATAAAAGCAAAGAGGAAAAATGCCTTGATCTTGGTACAGACAGCTCTTTATGACAGACAAGCCAGGAAAACATAAGTCTGTTGTCAATACTGCCTGCAACATAGCTGTGAAAAATGAATCTGACTACCACTAGTGGCAAGCAAGACAGGTGTGCAGAAAGCACATTCCACTGTAGCAAGAGGAGCACACTCAATTCTCCAGTATTCTTCCTTTGGCTCTCTTATCTTCACATTACTTTTGCCCCCCTTTCTGTCCTTCTCCACTCTAAAAGTAGCTTGACACCAGCATCTCATCAAAGGAGCAGATAAATATCAGATATTCTGTTTCTCTGATGTGAAGTCTTATACCAGCATAGTTCTTCTCATGTGAAAAAGTCCTAGCTCATACTGCACAAGAGAATAAATCCACTTTCCCTCTGCAGGAAAATGTCTTTAATTTGTAAGAACAGTTTCTGATGTTGTATATTGAAATGGGCATGATTTAAGGATTCTGGATCCTTACTAGAGCACATCTTCTCTCACACAGAAAAAAAATCAGTCACATCCCCATCGAGCACATCGCAGACCTTGTATATAGCAATTGTGGCAACGTACTTCAAGTATTAAACAGTTGAAAACACAACTCCCACCCTCTGTTATTAAAGCATGCAGGATGCAGTCCAGTCTACAAACCTATTTTGTCAGTATGACAGCATACCTTGCAGGTCCCTGATAATTCGCTGCAACTGGCTTTCACCACTTGTTACTGCCATCTTGAAAACCAAAGGAGTTTCTTGTCTGGGCTGTCAACTTTTTCATCCATCTAGATCAAAACAGCAATGTTCATATCCTTAATGACCCTTGGGCTGATGAAGATTATTCTTATCTGTGACACCTGCAATTCTGTAAAAAATAAAAATAAAATGAATCAGTTTATCATCTCAGAAGAGACATATTTAACAGAGGTGCTTTGGCATTTTAAATCCTGTTTAGCAATGAATTCCTATCGCCCCAATTGTTTTCCAGAAATCTCATTTATATTTCCTTCTAAAACATACTTTCTATTTCAGACCTTTCTGCTTCCACCTTTCAAAATTACAGAGCCAATCGCAGTACCAATTCTCTCTTTCTCTTTGGAGAGCTACCCCTACAGCCCAGCTCAGGTTGTGATTTAATGCAACTCATCTTGTGACCGTGAGGTAGGTTCTGATGACACAGGACTTTCCCTATTAAACTGCTTGCCAAACCTTCTTTAAAAGGTGCAAAGAAAAATTACATAAGGACATTTCAATTTTTGAGAGTGTTTCAAGATACAGGGTAGGCACAGACCAAGGTGTCCAAAAACAATTCAGGTTTGATTCTCTGGCATTGGAAGATGTTTCTTAATCACAAGAACTACAAAGAGATTCATTACTTGACATTGGTTTTAACATGAGAAAAAAATTCCCTCCTCATGACCCACTGTTCCCACTGCATGTAAGAAGATAGCACACTATTTTAAGGTCTATTACAGCATCCCTGGCTTGATAAATATACTTCGCTCACTAGAGCAGCCAGTTCCCTCCATCAAAACAACAACTTGTGAATTGTATCTCACACTAATGGAGAATTTTTCATTAACAAATGAGTCTCAAAACACTTTCCTGGAATAACTAAGCTTGGAGATCCAAACTTTCAAATACTGACCTGCGAACAAACTTGCAAAACAGGCCTATAGAAACTGCATAGGAAATGTATCAATCTTCAGATAGAACTCTCTCTCCAATGGTACAGCCTGAATCTTTATCAAATTTGCAGTTACACTTTAGAAAATTTGCTTGTGTTATGATTCAAGCTGGACTACAACAAAAATAAGTTGCAATTGAAATTTTATGGGCTTCTGAGGCACAAAATGTGACTAGGTCACATGGTGATAGCTCATTTCCTCTTTATTTCCTTCACTGCCAAAATCACTAAATTGTCATGGTTTAAATAGAAGTCTGGATGGTTTGAATTCCTTGGGATGGATTGAAATGGATTCCCTTCTACCCTAGGTATCTAGGCAGTCTTTGGAAACAATTTGGATGTGATCCTGTCTTCTGTCCTTTTGGATACAAGGTAGAGGTGGTTTAAAGCAAACCTTAACCAAACTAGAGAACCAAGAAGATACTAAATAGAAAGCAAAGGCTGAAATGAGGCTTACTAGTGTGTTTCTCTAAATACCCATGTTTTGCTACCTGTTAGTTCCATTTGCATACTGAGAAGGCCCCTGTCACACATGATGACACAAATGGTGTCTGGACAAGCACCTGTGCCTGAAAATCCCTTCCACATCTGTGTTGCCTGAGGGACAGAAGGCCAGCACAGAACAGAGCTGGTGACCTTACTGAGCTGTCAAATTCAGTTTTTCACCTTAAATCAACAGAATCACATACCTAAGGTTCCTATCTGTGTGTATAAAATATGACATTTCCTGCTAACCTGTTGAGTTTGAACACCAATGAAAAAAGGCAATAACAAACCCAGTGAGTCAACATTTCCTTTTCTGAGCACATGCAGCAATTATCTGCTTAGTTTGACGAGCAATATGGGAAGTAGCAGATGTCAAAAGACAAGACTGTGTAATGTGGGCCCTGACAAGCCAAATTGAATGGCCAAACCGAATGCTGCTCCCCCTGTGGTGGGAGAAAAGAATAAGAGGCAACAAGGGATCCTTGCTCTTTCCTCCTGGCAAGACCCACTTCCAGAATTCAGGCAGCACAAAGACTGAGGAGGGCCATACCTAGAGCAGCTGGGATTACAAGACATGTCATGAAAACAGCAAACGTGCCCAGAATGAGCACGCACAGAGCATGCACAAGATGGGACACTGACCCCGAGCCCTTGCTTTGCAGCAGTCAGTGGGGAGCAGGACACACAGTGTCCTATAGCAGCCAGGAGAAAAGGGGCCGTGGGAAGTGCTGGCTCCTGGCAGAGAGTCCAGGTGTAGATTTGCCGGGGTTGGGTTGGAGGATTAAGGAGGCTGCGCCCACAGTTGCACTTGCCCCAAAGTCACAAATAAGGATCTGCTGCATGGATGCAGTTCAATGGCACAGTGCAAGCGAATCAGACCTTTCCCAAGCGGTTGATCCCCAAAACAAGAGGAACGTGCCTCTACTCCTGCCAGGATCCCCTAGGCAGAGCACAGAGCCTGGCCATTACACTATTCAGTTGCAGGCATATGGGTGAGCTGTCCCTCCTCTTCACCCCTGCCCCAGCCCCCCCTTTCTCCAGGTCAGGGGCAGCAGGGGCCAAGTTCACCCCTTCCTTGGATCAGCTCCTGCTCCATGAGCTGCAAAAAGGAAGGAAGGTTCATCTCTCCACAGACCTCCTCAGATTGCTGCAAGGAAGCAGGATACAACCCATGGAAGGGTGCAGAACTCGCAGTCACTGTGCCTGAGAGAGCCGTCAACGTACCCAGACCGCTTCCCTAAGGCCTCAGGGTAGGAAGAGCTCCTGTAGATACCTACCCACTCCTTCCAGGTCTCAGACCATTTCACACAGAGTTGCTTGGGGGCAGAACCCTGCTCCCATTGCATTTCCTACCCTGTTACTCACGTCTCTAAGTGTCTGTCTCATGAGAGCTGCAAATGCTTCATGACACTTGCACAGCATGAGTGTCCTGCTTCAGGCCCTAAGCTTTTGTATGTGGCTCCATGCCACATCCTTCACAATGGCCTTTAACTAAGGCAAATGGCAGCAGCCAGCAGAAAACTGCAGGGCTGCAATCAGGTCATAGGAGCAACCTCAAGGACAGGGCAGGGCACAGAAGGCGGGAGGGGACAAGACATGGGCCTCCTCCCTTGCCTGTTGGCTGGTTAGTGAGGTAGCGGCAGTGACATGTATTTAATATGATTTCATAACATTTATCTCTTTTGTTGATTGTGGGCTTGTTGGTGTCTCCAAGATCCACAATTTTGGAATTTGGAAGGGGAACTGCCACAAAAGTGGATACTAGCTGATAACTGCGATGTCCACTTTTGGCAGGTAGCATAGAAAAGTTACCAAGGAGCTGTAAAATGGCTATGAGAAACAGAAAAAGAAATGAATGCAAATCTCACTGCAAAGTTGAAGGAAGCCTATACCTCTCAAAGTAATATCATGGATTTGGTTAAATAATCATACTCCGGTAACTGTCTGGATAAAACCTAGTTTGATGTTGCAAGAAACATGCAGCCCCAGTGGGTTTCCCAGTACCTCTGCTGCCAGCTGCTCTCATTTTTTTTCCTGTACAACTACCTGCATATTCCTAAAGCTGAAGAACTCTTTCCTGCCATTAAAGGTTTGAGCTGAACTGCAAAAACATGCTTTTCCTGGTCAAGACAGTCCTGGTGCCCTGACACAGTATAGAGAGACAGGAGACCCTTAAGGAGGGACACAGGGTGTCAATAAACAGGATATTTGCAACCAAATGCAGGCTAAGCCTGGCTGCCACCTGAGGTTTCCCTTCTCTCTATGGCAAAGTTCAGTTCTGTTCCAAGAAGTGAAATTTTCATGCTAAATCCCACTTAGTTCCCTCTTTGTTTTCCACATCAACAGATCTTCATATTCTAAATACAAATATGTATTTTGCAACTATTTTGGCTTCTTTTAGCACCCCAGGCAGGTTACAGGCGACCAGACTACACTAAACCTGCACTAAATTTCCTAGACACATAAGCTTCAATTAGAAGCACTGGTGCATTTACACCCTTTGTAACAGAAGGTGTCTTGCAGAAAAACCACATCCAGGAAAAAAAAAAATCACAAAGTAACACAGCATAGTAAAACAGAGTAACTAGCTGAAGAGGACAAAAGGACAAAAACATCTACAGCTTTTACAAATGCCTAGGAGAAGAACAACATTTTCATAGTCCAGGGCTCCTTACAACAAAACTTTTTTTAGGTAGGCCTTGCAATCTAAGCACAGTTTCATTTTACAGCATAAGATCAGAAATCTAGGACATTCTCACAATACTGTCTGAAGACCTAACCTGAGAGGAGAGGCTAACACACACAAACACAAATAACCTTCATGCAAGCCTTCCCATCCTACGGAAGATAGGCCTGGTTCTCCTCTCATTATATTCCTTGTATTTGCAAATTGTTCTTAGAAAGAAGCCAAGGCTAAGCTCCAGATAGGAGTATATGAGCAGTACTCTGTGAGATAAAGTTAATTTTTACACTGAATGGGGAAAGTGGGCAGCTCAACTCTCCTTTTAATGCTGCACCTACTGATGAAGGCCACCAAGAACCAAGCTAGAACCTTTTAAGAGAGAACACTGAAGCTGTGCCAAGCAAGGCCAATACGCCAGACCACAGACTCCCCTTTTTGCTTGGAGAACACAGTGCTTTGTCCCCAGTAGTCCTTAGGCTACTGAAAGTCAAACATGAACTGAAATGATCACTTACACAAACAACAGAACAGGAATGCGCTTGTATTTCTCACACAAGGATGGCTCTTGTGTCATGATGTGGAAGTTGCCTGATTGAGGAAGCAGTCAGTTCCCAAAGAGAAGAGGCCTCTTCTGACAACAGGAATTGAGCTAGTCTCGCTTCTAACAAAATGATCCCTGCTCTGCTCTTAGCACAGGCCACTCCGTACCCTGAGTAAGGGACACCACGCTGTGTTCACTAACATCTCCAAATGCGCCTAACCTAACTCCCAGGCACCCCCGAGATTTGGGATAGCTAAAAAGCAGCAGCCACTAGGTCACAACCCCAAACGGCCTCCGTCTCAGTGGGGCTTTCCTCAGCAAGCATGTTACCCGTGTGCCTACCGTGCCACACACTCCCGAAGTACCGGCTGCTGCCAGCTGATTGTTTGGAGGGGTCTGGCAGGTGGGCGTTGAGCTGCGTCTGTTGTGTTGTGCTCTGGCTGCCCTACATCCAGCTGATGGCCCCAGCATCTGCCTTGGGCACCTCCTGGCCCATAAGCAGTTCCCAGGGAAGTGGCAGCAAGTAATGCTGAAAATTATAGGTTTTGGCCATGAACTTGTGGGTCAAACAGCAGGCAAAGCACTTCAGGCAATGTCCAAGCTGAGACAATGCAAACTGACCAGCTATGGAGTGAATCACGCTACCCTAGAGACAAGAGCAAAAAATCTTGTTTGCTTTCATCCTAAGCAGGAAATGTCAAATCAAATCGGCCTCTCTCTCTGTTTGTCCATGGGTTTCCCAGCCCATGGGAACATCACCAGTTCAGGAGGGAAGCGGGAGCTGGGGGAGTTACAAAACCCTAAGATTTACAGAGCACTTGGCAGAGAGGCCTGCTGGAGACGCTGCCCCACAGCCTGCAGGAGCGGGAGGCACACGGAGGCCGCCAGCTTGGCAGGAGATCCTGATCCTGCCCATCTGCTTTGAAAAGCCTGGCTGACTCGTGGCAGCAGCAACGCTGGCCCTTCACGTGCCCATCCTCCCTCCCAGCAGCCTCCACAGAACACCCCGATGGGCAAAATTATTAAGTCAAGGGGAAGGGTTAAACCCCTGTGCCGCAACAGCTTCCATCTACTATGACCTATGAGGCTGGAGTGATGCCTTTAAAATATTCATCTTGCAACAATCAAGATATAAACCCTGTTTGGAAAATACTTGGACAAAATATTTAAATTGCTGCTATGGCATTTCCAAGCACAAACAAATCCCCACTCCCCAAATTGGTATTGCCCTAGGAAAACAAGAAAAGGAAACATGCTAGCTATAAACTGCTAAGGAAGTTTCTTTTCACTGGCAAAACCAAAGAGAAATAAAAACATGCTATATAAATCCATAATAATGTGTAATAACAAAACTACTTGGCTTTTTACAAGTCCCTTTGCTAAAATAATCTAAACAACATCTAACAAGTACTACGAGTAAAGGCTTCAGTGTTCATTTCAAGTTCATTTTCAGTTATAGTCTCACTTTTAAGCATTCTTTCAAAAGGACATTATCAATTTTTTTAATGATTTAATTTTAGTGATTTAATGATATGCTTAAATTAAATATTCATTTTTAAATGTGTCACTTTTTTAAACGTGAAGAAAAAAACCCAACAATCTGAGTTAGAAATCATTTTCAGTCCCGCTTTTCCTTGAGTTCTCCTGTTATCTTCTACAAAGTGAGCAGCGTTTTTCTTCACGTTTTCAAAGCTTTCTCGCACTAGTTGTTATGTCTCAGCAGTCTAGTCCTTTAGGCTGCTGGGACAGACTCCCATTCCTTTGATGTAACCGTCTAGCTGCCAACATAACACACCCTTTCGCTGCTGTCAGATGGTGTATGACAGAGGCTCCTGTTTGTGCAAATATCACGCTCCACAACCAGCTGGCTCTTCAGAGGAAGTTGGGAAACACGTTCACACACAGCGCTGGCAAACATAAACAGGCCAAGAAGAAAAGCAAAACCTCTCTCTACTTGTTTTGAGCCACAGTTATCTCAGGCGCGACTTAGGAACAACAATACATTCTTCTTCAACATAGAAATGTTTGGAAACTTTGCTTGGATCAGTTGGAACATTTTTTTAAATACAAGTGCTCCCACAAGGAAACAAGGAGCACAAGGAAAACACTAAGAAATTGCACATGCACAGCAGAATCTTGAAAACATAACTCACTCTACCGCAAAGAGTTCATCTTTTCATGCTGCAAAACATTACATCTGACAAACACCTCCTCATATGCTTTAAAATGAAGCAGGTAAAAGCCTGGTTCTCCTTTTCCTTCTTCTGGAAACCCTGCTCCGTTGGGAGGGAGAGGAGGGATGTGGAGCACGACACCCACCGCTCACCAAGGCCGTACACCAAACGGATGCCTGCAGACGACCCCACCGAGTTACATGAGCTTTGCACTCCCATGGGAAAGATCCCGGCGCCCAAACGCCACCGAAACGCGGCACGCAGACTCACCGCTGCGGCACCCCTGCTCGGCACGACCCCAGAGGCAAGGCCATGCACCGTGGCACAAAATCCCGCTTTTTCCCACTCCCGGAGCACAACAGGGAGCAGCGCAGGCTGCAGGAGGGGCAGCTGCAGCCCCGGCCTCAGGGCTGGGGAAGGACCCTGCGCGCCAGCCGGGCTCTGCCCGTCACCCGCGGGTGATTTGCCGACGCAAGGGCAGCGGGATTAGGGCTGTGGCAAATATTTGTGTGTCAGCGCTTCGCGCCCGCCCAGCGAGGGCACCGACCGGGCTTAGGGGCCGCCGCTTTCCAGCACCGTCCGAGCGGCGCCGGGCCCGGCCCTCAGCTCGGCCCCAGCATAGTGCAGCGGGGTAAAAACCAACAGCCAGCCTGGACGCTGGCAACAAGCACAGGCGGGTGTGACACAGGCGGGTGTGACACGGGTACAAGTGACAACATCAGCAAGCGCCATCCAGGCACCTGGGCAGGAAGGCCTCTGTGTGTGGCGGGGTGTCTGTCACCCTGCCTGGGTTTACTGCAGGTTGTGAGAGAGCGGAGGGTCTGTCACGGGCCTCTGTGTGTGCGGGGTGGGGGGCTGTCACCCTGCCTGTGTGTGTACTGGGCACTGGGAGAGCGGAGAGGGGCTAACACCCCTCCTGCGTGTGTGTGCACGAGTGTGTGAGGTGTGTGTGGTGTACACACGTGCGACTGTGTGTGTACACGGTATGCGTGCTGTGTGTGTACGCACAGCATGTGCGGGCACGTATGTCGGTGTGTCTGCACATGTGTGCGTGTGTGCCTGGGGGGGTGTTCTGGTTGTGCGTGAGGTGGTGTGTGTGTGTACGAGGGGTGCTGGGGAGGTGATGCCTGTGTTTAGCGGGTGCTGTGTGTGTTTGTGTGTTTGGGGGAAGCACTGCGGGTGCGGGTGGTGCGGGGGTGTTTGTGGGGTGTTGTGTGCGCCTGTGTGTGTGTTTGGTGGGTGTGGGGTGCTGGTGGTGGGTGTGGGGGTGCCGCGTGCTCGGGGGCCGCTGTCAGTGCCTGTTCGCGGGTGTTCGCCGCGGCGCAGGTTGCGCGCGGCGCTCGCGGGCGGCTGACGCAGCCCGGTGGCAACAAGTGGGAGCCGCCGAAGTCACTTCCCCCCGCGCCGCCACAACCGCCTCCTCCTCTCCCTTCCACCCGGCCCGGCCCGGCCGCGCTCCCTGGAGCGGGCGCGGCAGAGGACGCGGCGCAAGGACCCCAGGCTCGGCTCGGCCCGGCCCGGCCCGCGCTTACCTGCGCCGCGGCGGCGGCCATGTCGTGCGGAGGCGCTCGCCGCCTACAACTCCCATGAGGCCCCGGGCGGCGCCTCCCCCCTCCCTCCCTCCCCCGCCTGCCTCCATCTTCGCAGGGCTGGAGGGTGACGGGGCCCGTGAGGCTGGGGCGGATAATCCAGGTCTGAGCCGGGCCTGGAGCGCGTCCCCCGCAAACAGGAATGCGGGACACTCCAACAAGGGCACAGCCTTCCCGGGAAGGATCCACCGGCCTGGCTATGAAGCGATGCCCTGTGTCATGAAGACTCCATGAAAGGACACCATCGACCAAAGTTACCTGTTAGTTCCCTTAACGCTCAGCCTCAGATCAAGGTCATGCCGTATCTTTTCTCATGTAGCCCAAATGTATGCAGATGTGAGTGCTTAAAGGGCAAAACCAACTTCTGCTAGTGGAAGTTGAGCTTAGATCTGATGCAGACTGCGATTCTTTTATATCGAACTTTTCTGGAAGTTCATTTTGAATGTGATTTTTTTTTCTCTTTTCTTTTTTTTCTTCCTTACATTTCAAAGGGAAGCAGAAGTCATGTGCAAATAAACATAGTTTTGGTGTTAATAGGTAAACTTTGCTCTGTTTTTATTTGAGAGCCATTTCCTCTATTCAAAAGTGTCGATTTACATTCACTGTGTCTGGCTCATCACACACCAAAATGCTGCCAGCGATCATCTCATGCTGACAGTATTGACTCATTGACTGGGGCAGGTTTGAGTAAAACCTATTCGCGTGAACCAGGGTTCCACCAACACTGCGGCCAATAAATCCTGCTAATATTTCAAAGTTGGAGAGGTTTTGACCACTCGTCCACAGAAGGCCCTTTTCCATCTGTGACGTTACCATAACGTCTGCTAGATTTAGTGTTCTGCCTTTGAAAGAGCTGCTTGGTGGGTGATAACCCGGGAGGTTTGTGCTTCCCGTGGGCACCCGTGGAGTTTCATGGGGGCAGCAGGCTGCTGGTTGCCCCACACGGATTAACACCCCATTGCAGCTAGGCCGAACAGGAGGCTGCTGCTGCTGCTCGTCCTCGGAGACCTCCCGGGGTGTTTGTGGGCAGGAAAGCTTTAGAAGGAATTTTTTGCACTTGTCTGCGTTCTGCTTTGCGTTCCGCTTTGAATAGGTGGACAAAGAGAAAACAGCTGTCGGCTGGTGCAGAGCTAGAGGCAGGCAGCACAGAAAAGCACCGGCAGAGCCCTAGCCCTGGGCAAGCGCAAGTCTGGCACTGTGGACAAGGTGGCCGAGGGGCCTGGACGAATGTGTCGCCTATGAAGGTCAGCTTCTGAGGGTGACTCCCCCGAACGCGCGGGCGTTGAGAGGTGCCGCTGCTCAGGACGAGCTGAGCTTCACAGCTGTACGGATGAGGGGAGATGCCCAGAGTTTGAACGGGTTCAGAGCTACACCAGCTGAACGGGCAACAACACAGAAGTGCCAGGCTGCAAACTCTGGGCGCTGTACACTTCAAATGAGAGACAGGCTTTTCCATATGGATACAGACGGGTGTATGGCATAGGAATAAAAAAATCATACTAGCACTTTGGAGATGAGGAGCAGGTTAAGATGCATGGAAGGATAAAGCCATCAAGAATCTGTTCCCCAGATCTTTTTCTGCAGAGCTCGTTTCCAGACAGTTGTCCCCACCAGCCTGTGTGTTTACGCCATCCCGGATACAAGACTTTGCAAATAAAATAAGAAGTAATGGCCATGTTTGCAAGCCCCTAATGATCTTCCATCTAGCTAGGCTTACTGGGTTGCTTATCTATTCACCATGGTTGCATTCTTCTATGCAGAAGGTGAAATGCAGAGCAAATCTGCTAGCTGCCATCCCTTCCTAGGGGTGATGTCCATGACCTGACTTCATTGCTCTTTGCATTTTAAATTTATGGATAGGACTCTTAATGTGGATAAATGGGCTTGAGGTTAGGTGTCGATGTGTGGTGTGCTTTAGATTTGGATGAATTCATCTCACAAACAGCTCCATGCAACTATGTAAACTGACTGTGTTTATGTTCCTCCTTTATGATCCTATATTGCTAGTATTCATAGGTCATCTTTGCTGGTACTTCCTATTGTCTCTTCTCCTTTTGACTGACAGCTGACTCACGGAATATTTTCCATTCTCAATTTTGTACTCACTTCAGTTTTGCTTCTTGAAGAACATATGGACTTTTTCAGGGCTTCTCTCCAATTACACTAGTGGTCAGCAGCTGTGAAATTACTACAGCAAACATCAGCCAAGCTTTTCTCCATTTAACACGGGCCCTTCCAATTTTAATACTAATAAATACAAGCATTTCAAACTGTTTAGTTTGTAAAGACAATGAAAGGGAAAATGGAAACAGAACTAGGAGTCAGGGAAGAAGGGAAAATGAAATAGAATTTTGTTTATGATTTTAATAACACTATTGGTGTTTTCATGGTACTGAGGTGTAGATGGAGGAATCTAATTTCATGTTCAATATGCTCCTGGCAATGAACAGCACAGGCCATGCTTTGTCCAATGTGCTGCTTTGAAGCTGGAATCTGAGTATTGCTCTGATTATGTTCAGAAGCAAAATCATTGTTGGTTTTGGTGAGAACAGGATGCTTTCTTAAATGCGTGGGGTTTAAGTTTTCTTGTTTTAAACAAGGCATTCAGTACATTAGCGATGGAAAAGAATGTGTGCTTCACCCCTTGCCAGGAAGGATTTTCCTTCCTGGCAAATGAGTGACTGATGAAACTCTTATGGCTTCAAGGAAGTTTTGGAGCTCTCACAGCTCACAGCAAATTCATGTTAATCTGCTGTAAGGAGACAGGCGGGCAGGCAGCCTCCGTCCAGGCAAGTGCCTCCAGGAGAAGCTGTTTTTCTCTCCCATTCCCACTGAGTGGAGCTTCAAAATAACATAGTCTGAGCAACAGTAGCATGTCCACGTAGCTGTAACTCACAGCGAAGGTCACAGGTGCCATCCAGCACACATTCTGCACAGAGGCACTTCTGACACTGTACAACAGTTGTGTTGTTGTAACTAATCAGCTGACATCCCCCCAATAGACTGTGGTTTCCAAAAGCAATTAATTTCTCCTTTTTCGCTTCACAAAGTTCTTTCTCTCGGTTCTGCATTTGTTCAGACCACATAATAGTTGATTCAATGAGTGAAATTAAAGATTCAAGGTCCCCTGAGCATTATGGTTCAAGCACAGCAAGTCAGTATTTTCCAGGCACATGTAGCTGCCAGAAGAAAAGAGATTTTTCAGCACAGCTGGTTATACTGTAAAGACTCTACTGAGTCTAACAGCCTTCCCGTCCACCTGTACCTGTTGTGGCTTTAGCTTATCTATGTCTAATGACTTATATATAAACAACGTTGAATGCCAAAATATTTTCTCCTGAAAATAGATGCATCTCAAAGCACTTTGCCGGTCTCTGTGCATAGTAGCAGAGTTTGGGGAGAGGGGTATTATCCCAGAGGAGGATTGCTTTGGGACTACTTAAATAGTAGTGGGTTTTGGGACAGGGCAAGGCACATGTGATGGTGCTGAGGAACCTGGCCAATGTCATTGCAAGATAATATCTGTTGTTGTTGAAATGACATGGAGATCGGAAGAGGTACCTAAAGGCTGGAAAAAGGCAAATGTCATGCTCATTTTCAAAGCCATTTCCAGGTGGATGTAGAACAAAAAGGGTTGGGAACAGCCAGTGTGGTGTTTTCTCTACCAAGAGAAAACAGTCCGTGACCAATGCAGGAATCTTCTACAAGGAGCCGACAGGCTCTAGAAGTAAGAGGTGGAACAGATGACATCCAGAAAACCCTTCTCATCCAAATGAGTCTATGAAAGTTTACAAATACTTATTCAACTGAAAATACCTCAACTTTAATAGCTATCAAAGACAGACAGCAGTAGTCACACCATAGTATTCCACTGAATTTCTGAATGTTTATTACTTCATCACACCAGGAAGAGAAATCTCTATATGCTGAGTTATGTTAGTTACGGTAGGCAGCAATACATTGGACAATATTCAGCTAATTGAGTATTGTTCCCTTTCAGTATTCCTTTTACATGCTCAGATACACTCTAACAACATATGCTCAAGCTATGAACAGATTTAAATGACTTGCTAAAAACTGGGCAGAGCAGGATCATCTCTTGTACCTTTGTTATACTGCATGTCTTTTTTAGATAAATAAAAATGTATTGACAATACAAATTAGAGAAAGTGTTGATGTAGAAGAGTGAGTTGAAAGACAGTTTGTTGAAATGGCATAGATAGGTAAGACCTTGTCCTAGCCATTTTCCCAGCATTTTCCTCTTGTAGATCTTTGCTGGCATCAGTGAAAGGCTCCTGATTTATCAAAACATAAGAAAAAGAACTGGGATTCATTTGTCCTTTAGAAGCTTGCCGCTTCAGAGATGAAGTTACAGAGTCCCCAGTCTGAAGTTCCTTGAAGTGGATGGAAGGAATTACATCAATTTCACAAGGAATCACATGTCTCTGACAGAGAGACAAGAGCTGGGGGCTGGATTTCACCACAAGTTCCATCATTCCATGCTTTGAACACAAGCCTCTTCCCTACAGGATTAATGAGTAATTTTTTTTTTTTTTTAACGCTTTTGGCAAGCACTGTAATATTATGATACCAGAACTGACTTGTTCAGAAAGGTACCCCAATGATAAGGGACAAGATGAGAGCATTTGGCTCTGGCAGCTAAACTGAATCACAACTAGCAATTATTGGCAAACTCTATAAGAAGCTAGGACATTTGTTTAGGGGGACTCTTAGTTTGCCTCAGTATGGGCATTACTGGGTTTGTATTTTCTTGTGAACTACACAGCAGCTCAGCTGTTGTCTGCTCCAAGTGATCTCTAGAGATCAAATGAAACAGTATAGAAACAACACAGATATCACTGAAAATGATTGTCTAAAAACAAAACCCAAATTGCTACCTAGAGCAAAAATCAACTCTGATGCCATTGCAAAGCTGCTTTGGCTTTCTATACAAGTGCTCAGCAATGAAATATTACAGTCTGCAGTTTTCTCATTTAGTTATACTGCTGGAGGCAGTATGTGTTTTTTACATTATATTAAAAAAAAAGCTATCATGAAGATTATCAGTTCTTATGGAGAAAAAAAAAATGTTGCTTCTGACTGCTGCAATTGCAATGTCATTAGTTTTGTTGCAGTAATGTATGATGCTGAAGTGGATTCGCTTAGCTTGCTTTTAGATGTGAAATCATACTTTAACAGCCATTCCTGCGCTTACTACAATGATGCCTCTTAGCAAAGTTTCCAAAGTTAGGTTTGCACTTTACTTACCACGTGCTTACGCAGAGGAAACGTGTATATGGCACGAAAGAATTGCATCTGCCTGGAAAGCTGGCTAGACCAGGAGAGCACATCTAGGACTCAGACATGAGGCAGGTCTAGAGCAAACCTATGTCTGGCTTTGACGGTCAGGTCTTAAGCAGAGATTTCAACATCTCTATAAAAGAGTTAAAAGAAAAACTGCGAAGCAACAAGCATGCATATATACATGCACTGTTTTGTCATCCTAATAAAAGAGGCCAAACTTTAAGTTCACAAACAAAGCAAGCTATTTCTATCCAGCTATTGAAATAAGCCATTTGTTCTGCACCACACGCTATGGTCTTTTAATAAAGGTTAATTCTTCTCAGGACTGTGGCAAAGGGAGAGAGGGAGAGAGAGAGCAATCACAGGCAAACATGCCCCTGCCTGGCATGGAAGAGCGGCTCCAGACGCACTGACGCATACTGAAGAGATACTCAGAAATTGGAAGGTGCTGGGGCAGGATCAGTGACAGGAGAAAAAAAAGATATCTCAGCAACCAAAGTATCTTCTTATGACTTATGCTCTTTCTAGGACTCTCCCAAAATTCCCATTTCAGATGGAGAAAACTGCCTTTACATTAAGCTAGTTTTATGTACATTTACCCACCAACAGGTAAAGGAACATTTACACCAAGGACTTCAGAGCATTTGTAGATAGTGTCAGGACAGTTAAACCTTTAAAGCTCCAGAAAAAGACAACTGATGAGTTCAGGCCTGATATTCACCACTATAAAGCACTAAAATTTACAGAAATACATACGTGTTCATTGCTATACACCTATACACAATCCAAGTATTTTAAGTCAGAAAAAAAGTAGCATGAAGTACCACTTATGTTAAAGTTTGTTGTTTTATGTCCCAAGGGAGGAAGAAAAAAAAGATTAAAAAAAAAAATTGATGAGAACAAATCCATCTCATGGAATAGAAAAGCACAAAGTTAGACTTACAGATGAATGAAGTAGCTTCTCAGCTGCTCCAAACCACTGCAAATACCCTATTAGTAGTCTTTTGCAAAGACTAAGCTTTTTCTCTGTTTCTCAGGGAAGTGCCTCTAAAGTTAGAGATTATCCAGGCCTTTTAAGATCTGAAAGTTAATCCAGGGTTGGCTTTAATAGCTAGGTCTTGCTTCAGTAGATGGATGCATCTTCATAGTGGAATTTGCCTGGAGAAGAGATCCTAGGGCTGGAGACTTGACAGGTGCCACATGGTAGACATTGACTAAATAATCGTGACAAATGCCTCTTGAACTTGACCCCAACAAATACGTAGAGCACCGGGTTGAGGCAACAGTGGGAGAAAGCAATCTTACGGCTGATGTGAAAGGCAAGTTTGGAGTCCTTTTCGTACTCACAGGTAGGTGATGGAAAAGTAGTCAGAAAACTGAGGATGTTGTAAGGTGCCCAACTCAGGAAAAAAGCCACCACAATAATTAGGATGAGTTTCACAGTCCTGTGCTTTCTGCGAGATTTTGCTCTGAGGAGAATTATCAGTATCTTGAAGTAACAGAACACGATAACTGCAAAGGAAATGAGGAAGAGTATATTTCTCTGATAGATGTCCACCTTCTTCCATTTCCATTCAGTGTAATCGCAGGTCTTGGTGCCGTCCACGCTCTCTTGCACGGTGGTGTGAATCACCTCAGGAACCACAATTAATACACTGCAAGTCCAAACAGCCAGGCTCACCAGAAAACCACAGCACTCTGTCTGGGCTCTCAGAGTCGAAAGGGGATTCACTACAGATAAGTACCGCAGAATAGTCATGAGAGTCAAAAAGAAAACGCCGCTGTAGTAGCCGGTGGAGAAAACAGCGTTCACTGCTTTGCAGAGGAACTCACCAAAAATCCACCCGAAGGATTGGTCCACTACCCAGAAAGGCAGCATGCAGGAGAAGACTAAGTCAGAGACGCTAAGATTCATGATGAAGACGTTTGTTAAAGATGTAAGGTTTTCAAATTTGCATAGGATCCATAGCACTAGAGTGTTTCCTAGTAGGCTGAGTAAAAATGCCAGAGTGTAGAGGATAGTAGTGAGATGGGTGTAAAATACAAAATAGTTGCCCCTATCGCAGACATTGCTTTCGTTAAAATAGTATTCATATGAGTAATTTCCATATGAAGAAGGTGTGTTATATTCTTCACCCATTTGCCTCTGTGAACCTCACACAGTTCTCCAGCAGCCGCTTCAAAGAACCACAACAAGTGATCTAAGCAAATTCAGTGCAAGCACAATCACTTAACTCCCACTCTGGAGAATTTTGTTTGAAAATATGAAAAGAAGCAGTGAAACTACTTTTTATCTTGTTTCGGAGAGAGAAAGGGATCATTTCCTCTTATGAATATGGCATGGCCAGGTTAAAAATTTACTCTCAAAGCAGTGTTGAGATCTTAAATAACTAAGAATTGAGAAACCAAGAAGTTTTTAAGACAATGTGGTCTGCAACAGCTTCAAACTGTTAAACATCTACTATGACAAGGCTGAGGGGGCATTGCTTTCTAAGTATCTCAGGACTGTCAAAGCTGGCACTATTTTTTAGGCTGTCTGCAACAGTAATTTTTACCAACTTTCTGACCACTTGAACCTTTATATGATTCTTTGTCATAATGATTTGCCATGGCAGGAACTTAAAACAGCTTAGTAGTACCAGTGTTAAGTATGAGAATGAAAAATGGAAAAAGCTGTGTTTCTTACAGGTTTTTGTGCTGAGATTGGTTGATATCTAGAAGTCTGCGAGCTTTAATGAGAGCATTTCCTGTGCTGGGGACTCGTGCACCTCTAGCATTTGTTGATCCTTGGGGATGCAGTAGAAACAAGTGTCCTTTCCTCAGGATTGCTGCTGGTTACCTGTCTGCCCTTCTGCAAGTAGGAACTGAAACCCAGCTTGATGGCTGAAATTGGCTGAGACTTGGAAAAGTTGCTGAGACTCAGACGATGACACACAGCCAGACAAACATCCAAGGGCAGCTTGCTCACTATAGCCTCATTTCTTTAGGAAATTAGGCTAAAATATGGGTACAGAAAAATTATTGGCTCCAACCAGTGGCTCAAAGTCCAAATTCAAAATTGTCGAGGTTCATATCAACCTCCCAGACGCAAACTTACCTGAAGCTCTATGTTTCTGACTGAAGCCAGTGGGAGACCTGCCACTAATTTCCTTGGAAGCACAATCCCAACAAAGAAACTGTAAGATCGTGCCGGTGACATTTTTTTTCTGTTCTTGTTTGCAATTAGCAACAGCAGAATCAGCTGGCCATGCCAGGACAAGATCCTCTTCTGCAGGAGGCTGGAAAGATGATGCCTACAGCAGCAAGCAGCGCCGGGGCGCCTCGTGGCTGCTGGAGTTTGCGTGGTGGGGGCCTGGAGCCCGCTAGAGCTTGGCTCCATCAGCGCGGGCCAGGGAGCAGCCTCCAGTTTGAAAGTGGCCAACCCGTTTTGGAGGTCATGGACATGCGGCACGTGGTACCTGTGTTAGGAAACGGCCCTGGCTTGCCTCATTTGTCCTGAGAGGCACAGTCCTAGCTGGAGATTGTGCCTGAGGCCCTCCGGCTAGGACATGCTGCCATCTCCAGGCAAGCAGGACAACTTCCCCGGTGAGGACATGGTCCCCTCTGGTTTCACTGCAAAGATGACATTTAGGCAATGCATGGTTTAGACTAACGTCCCCACCATCACCATGCCCTGTTTCAGTCAGGTATGCAATTAGGTCTGCTCTCCAAGGGCAGAAAGGAGCCTCCTTGCAAAGAGCAGGGGCCCTCTGTGTGCTGTAGGACCATGATAACCCCTGTCCTGACCCACCGCGGGGGAGGCCCCGGGCAGGAGGTGCTCCTGGCAGCCCCTGGAGCTGGGTCTGGGGCTCTGCTTTGGCCCCCGGCAGCGGAGCCGTTGCACGAAGGCCTCCCTCGTCCCTCCCACATCCAGGGCCTCCTCCAGGGTTTGCTAGCTCGCTGCCAGCCCGCACTGCAGCGAGGCCAGGGCAAAAGAGGAAGAGACGTTTTGCTGCACGCTGCAGTTTGAAGGTAAATCACAGTCTTTGTTTTCCTGCTGTGCTGTTTCACAGGCAAGCAGCAGAAATGTACCAAAAAAGAGGAACAAAACACGTCTAGAAATAAAATTATGTGTCCTCAGCGTTCCCTGTCTCACGTGCCTGTCAGAGCTTCTGGTGGGAGCCAATTCTCTGCTGAGCTGCTTTGCGCCCAGGTATTCTCCCAGGTCAGACTCCATCCGTCTCAGCTCTGCCTGGGAGTTACTTCCACACATGAATACCTTCCTCTTCCTCCTCCTCCTCACCCCCTGTCATTCTGCTCTTCATGCTCCTGCTGAAGGGAGCGTGGAGATCAATGGCTGGAGACCAAGGAACAGCTAGGGAGCTTTGCTTGTTCTCCTGCTCACTGTCCGGTGATGAGTCATATTTTCAGAGAGCCAGTTTGCAAAGGTATTTTGAGACCAAAAAGTCTTTGGGACCTAAAAGTCGGATAAAGGTTAAGTGGTTATTTTATTGTTATTCTTTTTAAGGGACATGAAACCAATCTGGTTTTGTCCCAGATTGGGTGACAAGAGGTGTTAGCTGTGTCTAAAACCTCAAGGGACTTTGTTTTCCTGTGTTCCTTGTCCTTGTCACCGATGCTGCTGAGTGTGCAGCCCCACAGTCAGATGGGCACATTGCTGAGCTGGAAAAACCTGCTACGAGCCCCAGCTGTCTCCAGCCCTGTAGCAATCTGGGTGCTGGTGCTTTAGCCAGCTCGGTCACATGCAGTTTTACACTCTGGGAGGAGCCAGAGGAACAGTTTTATATACTCAGGGCAAAAGTTTCAGAATTCCACCTCTGATTTTGTGCTTGGTGCTTGTAGAGCAAGTGGAGCAATGCTTCTGTGAATAACTCCTGAGCAGCTTGCTCACAGTTGCCTCTTCATGTTGCAAGGTTACCTCCTGATTAATGCCTTGACACACACAGAACAGACGCATTTGTCTGTCGTGGATTTCTCCCCCGCTGAGGCTGGAGCCGCGTTCTCCGAGGGTGCCGCTGCCCGAGCAGGGTGCCCGCACGGTGGGCACGCGAGCAGCCGGAGGCCTGTCCGCAAGCACACAGACCCATGCACTTGCACAGAGCTGCAGAGCGAGGCCTAGTCCCTGCCACCAGGATCTCAGCACCTTGCTGGCATCCGAGGAGCAGGGGAGGGCTGAGCTGCACTGCAGCATCCCCCGTGCACGGTCAGCTCCTCAGCTTCCACGGCCTGCAGACTCCCCAGTCACTCATCCTGCTCACATGCCATCTTCCCAGGCACTGCTTGAGGGACGACGATGCCGCCACTCACTGCTGCTGTTGCTTTTCCTCCCTCTGCTGTTGCACTTTTTAAGGCATCTTCCCAAGGAGCGTGCCCTCAGCTTTCCTCATCACCTCTGGCAATCTGAAACTGCAGTGCCAGCTCTTCTTCTCTGCATTCCCCGAGGAGCAGGCGCAGTGGGGTGTCTGGTAGGTGGCACCTGAGCTCTTCGTGCAGGGCACATCCGCATTAGAGACCTCACTTCTGGCTGGCCCCGTCTCCAGCCGTGGGCCTTTGCTGAGCCGGGCGCCGTGGGGCCCCTGTTTCAGAAGCACAAGGCCAAGAGGCAGCTCACGGTGGGTTTCCCAGGGCAGTTAGAGATGCTTTAGCACGCCCAGAGCTGGGAGCCCTCTGTCAGGCCAAGGACGAGAAGGAGTCTCCTTGCAGGGACCTAAGGCACTTGGACCTTTCCCTTCCTCTTTGACATTCAGTATAGCCCCCATGGGGCCAAAGCCTGTGTTTTTGTTCTTTTTTATTTTAACTCACCACTTACTGCTCTTTCTCCTCTATAAATAAGAGCACATGGCTGTGCACCGGCTCTCAGCAAAGATGTGTGCGACGGAGACAAATACTTGATGTGATGGGGTCGACGGGCTAGGAACCTGCCAGCCTCACACAGGAAATACAGACCGTGCAAATGTTTTCAGCTTATGATGGCACAACTGAGAGCAGAAGTTGGCTGGAGGGTGGAAATTACCTTAAGACTTGTTGTCAGGCCATATAGGAACAGAACAAAAGTACAACACACACAGGGTGGTTTGTGCTTCAGCTACCCAGGCAGGGAAATACTGAGTCAGAAAACCTGCTCTGATTTATTTAGGAACCAATCCTGTGCTGACTCTCCCTGTCCTCCACTCCCCCATATCCCCCACACCTATCCTTTTGATATTTACTTGTTCCAGTTTGGGACAGAAGGAAAATCCTAAGTGTGACTATTTGGGCAGGAAAGGATTTCAGTACTCCAGCCAGGCTTCGAAGCCAATATTTCTATTTAAAAGAAATGCTTCTAATAACACTTCTCCTTCCCTAAATATCATTGGAGCCAGTTTAGAAGCATTCCTGTGGAGTCACACATGTGAAATGGGCAGGAAAGCCCTTGAAATCATAATTAGGATGTAGACTTGGGCCAAACTGTACACTTAGGTCATGATTTTGCATTAATTTCTTGGCCTCAAAGAGCAAATGTACGCTTGGCATCGTGGTCTGCCCGGGCTGAAATGGCTTTTTGTCCATTTTAGGGACGTTTTGAATCTGCACTGCATGCAGCCCTGTGGCGAAGGCGGGCACGGGTTGCACTGCGCAGGGATGCGCGCAGCACTAGCACCTATGGGATGTGCCACGGGAGGAATGGGACCTTTCAGAGCAGCTGAGGGGCTGCTGCAGCACTGCTGAAGCAGCAGCCTCTTCCCTCGCCCCAAGTTGCAGCAGAGGCAGCTATAATTAGCGGGGAGGTCGGTTGGAATAATGAGGAAGAGGTTATGATTTTCTCTCTGCCTCCAGCTTCTCCTTTTCCGAGAGACACAAATACACCCTCTGGGCTCTTTAAAACAGTTTTGCAGTAGCTGCCTCTGTTCTGGAGTTTGGGCAAAAATGTGGTATTTGCACTCTGGTTTTGCACTGGGTGCTGCCTTTATTTCCAGTGCAAAACAGGCCTCTGGGAAGACGGGCAGCAGGGCACGAAGACATCCCTGCTGCTTGGCCATGTGCCAGCGGGATGCTCTGCCCTTGGCAGCTCCATCACGGAGCGCCACCTCCATCCCGCAGGCTCTGCAGGATCCTGGCGTGCCATGAGGGCCCCGTGCCTGTCCGTTTGGCAGGTGTTAGTGGTTCTAGGGCCTCCTGCAGCAGCAGCTCCCTGGCAAAGCGTGGAGGCTGGAGCAAGCTGGGTTGAGTGGGTTTGCATGGAGACGGAGGTGGCTCTCACATGCATTGGGGACAGGCTGTGTCCATGTCTCGCACTGCACTCACCACTCACTCACTCTCATTGCTTGGTCAAGCCCCACAGGTTGGGAGAGTGGTGCAAGCAGCAGCACTGCTCCTTGCTTGAGTGAGCGCTCGGGAGCGAAGGGAAGGAGCCGGCCCTTCTGATGATACGTTGGTGCGAGGAAAGCGCAGCCTGGAGCTGCAGGGGTTTTCTGCCTGAGGAAATCGTCAGCTTGTTTCTACACTGTGGACAAGCGTGATTTTATGTGGTGTTTTGCAAGAAAGACATTGCATGAGTCAATGAGTCTGGCAGTGATTTCTGCTAATTGCGAGACTATGACAAGGCACCACATACTTGGGAATTTGTGTGTGTGATTCCATTGCTACCAGTGTGGTTCAGGGATAAGCACCCAATTTATATTTTTTTCTAGAGAAAAAGACATCTTTTTTTCCTTTCTTTTCTGCTGCCGCAGCATGCCGTGGCCTACCCTCACTTGCTCCACAAGGTTTGAGCTCGAGGGAAGGGCTGCACCTCGCCGTTGGAGCCCAGGGTTTCCAGCATTGCTGTTGGGCTTGTTCTTGCAGGGCTCACACTGAAAGGGGGAGATGCTCCGACAGCTACTGGTGCGATCTGCAGCCTGCAAGGGGGATCCCACAGCCTTCCCAAGGCAGGCATCCAAAACGCTTGCCAGACTGCTGCCTGGAGCGTGGCAGAGACACGGGGGGAGACACGGGGGCAGCATCAGTGATCACAATTGGGTTGCAATTGCAGGCAAAAGTGGAAGCATTTTCTGCAGACCTGAGGGGAGAGGGGCTTAACTCTGAGCAGCGTCACAGCCCCATGCCTGGGCACTAGCAACGCCACCCGCCTCTGCTTGTTTTTAAACAGGCTCCTTTGGTTTGGGCTGTTTCCGCTTAGGAAATAGTTTTGACGCTGAAGTCCAAGGGACCGTAAAGGAGTGAACCTAAAGGACGCAGAAGAGGAAGAAGGGAAAACACGCCAGAGGTGCCACATACACCCCAAACTGAAGGCTCATCCACTTTCTACGCCTGTTTTCCTTTGTTTTCCCTTTATTACATCCCTTAGTTTTTCAGCTCAGTTTCAGCTATGCCCGGCTCTCGCAGGACAGGTTGGCCGCTCCGATGGATGCTCGGGGTGGTGGGGAAGGGTCCTTGGCCCCAGGCGGGCTGGGAGAGCTGCTCTGCTCACAGCTGTCGACGACAGGAGTCACAGGGAGCCCCTCACTGAAGGAGAAGCAAGGCAGAGGAATGCGGAGCTGTAGCCAGACCGGCGGCTACAGGGCGTTTAATTAGGCATCATCTTTATCTCCACTCCACTGACTGCCACTCTGGTGGCCCTATTTGCTGTCACCTTTTATGCAGTTATTGGATGCACAAAGTCACCATTTGGCTTTACAGTCAGTTGAGAGAAGGACATTAGGAAACCAGATGAAACAATAAAAAAAGAGAGAGAGTGTGAGTGCCCACTGCTGACCTCTCATTTCCTCCGAGTCCTGCGGCGCACAGTACTGTACTGCACAAAGTAACTATGGGTTTCTGAAGGGCACCTAAAGACTGGTGTTTGTGGCTGGGTGGCCAGAATAAATCTGAATTTGGAGGAAAGAGAAAAATGCAAAGTGGTCAGATACAGAGCACCTTGTACAACAACCTACTCGTCAGGCTAGCCTGAAGCTTTGTCAGGTTGAAAATCTGAGGGTGTTTGAGATAGGGAGGCCTGGGGCCTGGGGCTTAATCACACCTTGGGAAAACATTATTCCACTTGTCAAAGTCAGATATGGATTTTATACAAATGAAAGAGATAGCCCAGGAATTTCCTTGTGCTAGGACATTTCCAGAGCAAATCTATAATTTCTCATCTCTCTGTTAGATAGACTAACAATAAAGACAAATCAAATTACCTTCTAACTAATGAAAACCAATAAACAAAGACCATAGTTACATTCTGAGCACTGTTTATGCTGACAATGAGGCAATTAATAACTTGCACCACAGAAATTCAACCACAACTAAAACCCTGCCGTGCCACGGCTTCCTCCCAGGCCAGCGCTCCCTCCTCTTGCGGCATGTCTGCTCGTAGCCCTCAGAGACAGGCCCTCGCTGCTTCCCGTTCAAGGTGCGCTCGCAAAAGCTTCATTTGAAAACGGGAACCCCTCCTCCCAAACGCCTTCCCCCGGTTCTCAAGAATGGTGGTGGGAACGGGTGGCTTCTTTGTTTGATCCTGCACCGGTTCTATCAGGTGGCGCTAGCTGCTCTCGCTCGGGACGGCTGTGCTGGACCCACCTCAGAGCAGGCAAACACAGCACGTGCTTTCAATAGACTTTCAGAGAAGAAATCCTTTCCTTGGCTACCCCGTGAGCACAGCTGCTGCTTTCAGTGGCTTGCACTGAAATACAGTGGTCTGGAACACTCAGACTGAGCCTTGCAGTTCTCACCGCAATGTAAAAGCCTGCTGGACATGGCTTGCTTTGATGCTCCCCTACCTTCCCCTCGAACGTTTCACTTATTTGGTTACCCAGAAGATGCACCCTTGCTCTAGGTGCAGCTCAAAGTGCATGACCCCTGTGCAGCTGTGGCGCTTGGCAGAAAACACGTGCGCGTTTCCATCGGACACGCCACGCGCTTTGGGCGCACACATTTCAACAACAAAGTGTGAGCAAGCAGGTGGCCAACAGCGGCAAAAGTCCGCCGAGAAAAGCCGTTATTTAGCAAAAAGTCAGATGCAACACACATTCCACAGCAGGAGGCAACATAAGGGGCTCTGTGTGTACCGAAATGGATGAACCGAAACTAAATTTTAAGATTCCAGTTCCTGAGATATTTCATAACATCTCCGGCCATCTGTCCTTTGGCAAGATCTTGCAGTAAGCACAGAAAGGGTGAACAAAACTTCATTCAACAAGGGGTAATATGCTATTCCCCCAAAGTGCTCTCCAGCTCCTGCAGTGCTTTATGAGGACCCGAAGGCAGCTCCAGGCTCCCAGGCCATCTCTGCTGCTCACTGCGCATGGCAGAGGCATATTGTGCTTCTTGAGCAATAGCCACCTTTAGGGGTACTATGGTCTCTTCCATTGAGGAGCATTGGAAGACCAGCAGAGAAGCAGGTTGTGTTAAACAGCCAGGACTGATCTGCACTAGGAAAAGAAGGTTTGCGAGCTGGGAAGTCTGGCCAGCTTCC
Source organism: Eudromia elegans (assembly GCA_003342815.1). Taxonomy (NCBI): domain Eukaryota; kingdom Metazoa; phylum Chordata; class Aves; order Tinamiformes; family Tinamidae; genus Eudromia; species Eudromia elegans. Next base: position 857,512 of record PTEX01000081.1, read on the forward strand.
CCCATGTTAAAGGGCAAAAAGGAAAAAAAAAAATGAGAGGCAACCAACAGGAGTGGAATTGGGTAGCTCCAGAAGTCTACGGCTTGTACAAGTTCCGAATATCTACAAATTCACCTCCTTGCACACTTATCATCTTCGAATTATCCCTTACCTACGCCAGACTTTAAATACATTTTTAGATGATACAGATACATAAACATGAGGCAGATCCAGGCTAAATATCCACAGATGACACAGTCAGTGCAGGACACAGAACTGCTAAGCGTGTTACTGTTCTTTAGAGCTAGCACCACCATTGCCAGCTGAGATGCATTCACACTCAGCCCCCCTGTCCATGCAAAGCCACGGCCCTGTGCGTGCTAACCTGGGGAGTCCTGGCTTTCAATCTCCCCGCAAAGACTTTAAAACCCATCGACGTGGCCCATGCACTTTGGCCGGACCCCGAGGGACACGCCGTACCTCTGCCTACGCCTGCTCCCTGCCTCAGGGGGCACATCTGGGACCACGCAAAGAGCAAACCTTCCCCTCCAGCTTCCAGCACGCACCTCCTCGTGCTCGTGAGCCTCTGTGTATGCAGCCCCTGGCAAGCTTGGAGGGCAGCTCCTTCGCTGGCAATTTCTTTCGCTGAAGCAAAATGCAGGTTTCGAATGTTGCAGGAGTTCCCCCAGCACAGAAAAGAAAGCCTGCCCTCTGCCATATCCTGCTTTGTTGCATAAAACTATCAATGATATTACTGTGGTTGACATGAGCAAGGTGAATTTGGCAGGGGGAAGTTTTAAAGTTCAACTAATAGAGACTGGAATAAAACAAGATGTTTGGAGAGCTTGTCTGCTTTGTAGATAAACCTCAAAAAGCCTTTTGCTTTTAAGGGCTTTTCCGTCTTTGAGACACAGAACAGCTCAGCTGTTCGTTCTGTGTCTCTTTTCCCAGTGATATCATTTGTTCTAGCAAAAAGCACTACCTGTTGCCACGGACAAAACATTGTTAGTTAAGGAAGACTTTGCCAGCCTGTGGAAGACATCGTCCAGGCCCAAAAAAAAAAAAAAAAAAAAAAAAGTTAAACCTTGATTATAGGGAAAAATTACTAGGGATAAGTCACAACAGCTAATAACTAAAGCTTTTGGAGGAGCTTTGCAGCCCTTTCTACATTAAGAGGCAGTTAGCAGGGCCTTTTCAGCTGATGTAAATTGGAAGCATTTTACTGACCTCAGGGCTGCTCTGATTTCTGGTGAACTAGGTGAACTAGCCTTTTTTTTTTCCTTTTTTATGATCGTGTTCATAATCTGCTATCTTTCTGATGGAAAAAAATCAGGGAGCTGAGTCACTTAAGTGAAGTGCAAACCAAAGAAATAGCTCTGTGGAAATGAGTGATGACAACACCTTTGTCACCAAAACTTTCTCGTGCTGCAATGCCGGTGTTGGCTGCACCATCTGAGCCCTTAACTCAGCAGTTCTCCAGGAAAACCTTGCAAAATTCCTTTCAATACCTATTTTCACTTCTTGTGCTGATGAGTAGCTTGTTAAAATATTGGCCTTTGTGTTAAATGGCCTTAAGAATAGATTCCTTGCCCCCACAAACACACTTTTTTTTGTTTTTCTTACCATAACTTCTTAGTGTTTCTTAGCTTCATTTTCCTTCCAAAGTGACTAGGAAGGTTTCTCTTGCTTTTTGACTGAATGGAAGCAGAAGGGCACTGAGATGTTGGAGGAGAAATTCAGGCTCATTGTAGAGGCACTGCAAGCTCTTGTAATTGCATTAAAATAAAATACCTGCAATGTTAGAAGTATTTATCAGTCTCTTAAAAATATAAAGTGTAACAAGCAGCTGGCATGGCATTTCCCCCAGGCCATGCAGCTTCCTGCTGGAGTCAGGCAGGCTGCTGCTACTTACCTGCAGCTGGGCAAAAAGGACCTTTAAAGAGTTGGGAGCAGCCACAACCCTTTTCCAGAGGGACAGGCAGGGATCACACAGAGGGAAATCTGTCCTTTCTCCTGTGCTTCTCAGATGCACTCTGACACTGGGTGCCTGCCTGTAATTTTAGCATCAGCACCCGCAGGATGCATCAGATTAACTCTACATCAGCTATAGATAAGCTGAGCTGCAGTGAAATCAGATTTGATGATATCTTGCACATTGATGCAGGTGAGTTGGGGCCCCTCATGTTGTTTCCAGGTACCAGGACTGTATCGCGGTTCTCAGTGCTGGTGACCCACAATGTTCTTCTCTTCCCGCTCCCCTCCTGAGACAGTCCTGCCAAACCCACGGCACTCGTCCTCCCACCACGCTGGGGCACTGGGGGATTTTGGAGAGATGGACTGGCCTCCTAGGTAGGCTTGAAAGGAAAATGCAGGGGCGGGGTTTAGTGGTGAGAAGGACATTAAATATATATATATATATGTTTAGGACCATTTTTTTTCACAGAAAAGGCCAAAGGGCCCTGAAAGGAGCTGCATCGCTCTGCTTCAGCACGCTGTGCTTGGCAAGAGCTGAGCTTCTGCTTCGCGCGGGCAGGGCGAAGCACCCGTGGCCCTGGTTAGGGAAGCTCATTACTGGGGTTTTGGTTTCACAGCTGCCCCACTCAAAACCAGAGAGGTTTGAAAAGTGACTGATCAGGAAGCCGCAGCAGGACAGCCTCATACCTGCAGCTTCCCAAAGGATGGGATGGGACAGCGTGGCAAGGTGGGAGAAATTAGAAGAGGATTGTGAGATCCAAGCACAGAAGTGACGTATTTTACCTGAATCTTAGATGAGAAAATGGGATATTATTCCCTACGGTTGCATGCTTTACCTAATAAAAGCCCCTAATGCAATAGGATGCACCTGGATTTCCACATTCCCTTTCTCAGGATCCAGCAATACTTCGCAATATGTTGACTTCCGCCTTGGTGCACCCCGGTTCCTCATAAATGCTAATGGTGGCTGCTCCAAGATACCCCTGCCAGCTGGGTGAAGAAACATTAAAAAAACCCCAAGACAAAGTAGTAAATAACTTTGTCAGAAAGTCCTGAAGGCTTTAGCCACTGTGTAGGGATGGGCTGGCCAGCGTCACGGTACCCATATACTGCTAAAGCTAACTGGTGTTCAATGGAAGCGAGATCGGATGAACCTCTGAAATTTCTTTTTTATCCTATTGCTTCAAAACTGAATATCACATCTCAGTCTGTAATCTCCTCCCAGAAAATGCACTATTTTCAATTTAGACATTTTTAGTTTAGTTCCTCGTCCAGGATTTTATAAAACTATTATGTTAGGCATCTGGGCAACACAGTAAAGTTTTGCCCTTTCATGCTGAAAGAACAATGTCTGTTTTTAATGATGACTAAGGGGGAAAAAAAAGGATTGTTTGTGCATTGCCATGGGTGTGCACCTCTGTGATAGGTGAGGAAGCTAAATTTAAATAGTGGCTAAAAAGGAAGGGGAAAATTCTGCTTGCGTTCACAGTACATATTAGGTTTGAGTCTTCTGGTTTTCCTGAAATACTCTGCAGATGAACATCTGAAAATGTTCTGATACCTAGAAAATGCAAGATGAGTATCAGAAATGGGAAGTGGTTTTCATGTTTATAGCTTGATTTTGTTCGTATCTTGCCACCTCAAATGCCAAAGGAACACCTTAGAGGAAAAAAAAAAAAAAGAACACAAAACGTAACAAAGTTTTGAAAGCATTTCCAGGCCCAGGCTGGCTGGTGTTGAGCCAGGGGGAGCAGGAAGCGCTGCTGCTCCACCTGGACTTCTAGGTTGTCTATTTTTCTAAGGTGACAACAAGCAAGACAGGAAAAGTGTAAATGAAAGAGCAGCAGGGCTACTTCTGCTACAGAGAGACAGACAAAAATAGAGCCAGGGCTTGAAGAAAACAACCCAACAGCAAGCTTTCTGCAGCTCTCTTTCAAGGTCTCTGCATGAGGAGAGGAGAGAAGAATGGTGTGGGTGACAGCAGGTTTGGCCCTCAGGAGCTTCCTTGCAATGTCACAGGAGAGAGGTTGGGACATTGCATTGTCCAGGCTGGTCGTGGCCAGCCCCGGGCCAGAGGTTTTAGCACCTTGGTGGGATGACACGTGTGCTCATGCCACCGACACAGCTGTGCACCTGGTGCACAGGCTGGTGGCACCGCTTCAGCTCGTGGTGAAACTGGGTTGGAAATTACTGCCTACCTTGGCCTGCCAGCACCGAGCACTCCGCTTTGTGCCAAGGATTGGAGGCAACGGCTTGAAGAGCCACGGAAAAAATTGCGAGGACCTGTCTGCCCCAGCCTGAAATGGGTGACTGTGAGCTGACCTATTTAAAACCATTCAAAACCATGCAAGTGAAGTCTCAGTCGGGTTCAGAGTAACCATTTGTATGCAGGTTTCTTTAAAATGTGTTTTTGAGCGGCCTTAAGAACCAAGTGCCTTAGTCATCTCTTCTAGGAACTTGAGTCAGCGTCACAACACGTTCCTGGGGTGGAAGGAGGTGCTTTTTGTTTTCTTCTTACACTTTAAACGAAATCATTGTGAAACCACCCATCACACTCCACTGAAACAATAATATTGCCTCATTTGTCCTAGTTGTCCTCTTTTCCCAAGCGCCTAGGTCATCCAAGGCCTCTGGAGCCCATGGCAGAAGATGGGACAGGGTGAAGCTGAGAGCTTGAATGCATGACCAGCCCCAGTCCTCTGTGGGACAGGTCATGGGGGCGAGAACCCAGCCCTTTGGGGTGACATCTGTGGTCTGCCTAGGCCTCCTTGAGCAGGGCTGTAGAACACACTTCAAGCAGTGGGATTCAAGAGCATCTTGGCAACGGCTCCAGAATCTTCCTCCCAATGAACATGTCAAATTTGAAACGTCATGTGTGGTTACTTGCCTCTTGTAACACATTGGGGATGTAGTCAGGTCTGCATGTGGGTTAAGGACATGGATCTAATCCATGAACCTGTCTTTTCCTCTGCTACAGGGAAATGCAGCAGGTTCACAATGGTGGCTTCCAGATTCCCTGTGTTTTCATTCTGCTGCAGAATTGGAGCCACAACAACAATCAAAAATATATTTATTATTTTTGCTTTCATAGAAAGAAAAACAGAAAACAGGGAGAGGATCCGAGCCTTAATGCATCTTCCTCTTTTCACTGTGCTTCTTCCAAGCTTAGCTCTGGCCATCTACTCGTACATGCCATTTTCTAACCTCTGCTCCTTGATGCACCATGTGCAGCAACAGAGAAAGTCCTAAGACAACCTCCAGAGCCTTATGCATGAGGGTGAACATTTGAGATATTTAAAACGTATTTGTTGGTGTCAAAATGTCAGGCCAGATGCTGGCTCCAAATCCAACTGGCTTTGCCCTACCTCTGAAAATGATTTTTTTCCTGCCTCTCTGGAAGCCTCCCTAAAATATGAGGAATTTCACAGCAGTTGTGCGTTGTCCCAGTCTCTCCCGTCTCTTCCTCCTCTATTAATTTGGGCTCCTGGCAATCAGATCATGGCTGAAGTCCCTGTATCCTGTTGCTCTTCATTGCAAGTTGTGAGCTGAAACTGTCTCCAGAAGGCAAAGCTCATACAAAGATATCCTTAACTCATCTCTTCCTGAAGTACTTGGGCTAACTTTCTAACACATGCATGGAGAAACTAGCACATGTTAAGGGTGTCACTTACAAAAGGAATGGCTAGGAGAGAGGTGCAGGGCCAGAAGATAAAGACCAAGGTCCAAGGCAGAGGGGCAGAGTTCAGCTTTCTCCCTGCTGCCAGTCACACAGCACTGATTATCCCTTGGTTACCAAGACCTGCCTGAGACTGATGATCCAGGTCCTTCTTCCTATGCTGGGGATGGCTCATGTGCGAGTCTGGTCTTTAGAATATTTTGTCTATGCAACTTTGAAGAAAAACAAGGCAGCGAGGAGATGTGTGCGTGTTTTGGAGCATTTCTTCTCTCTTTTCTTGAAGGAAGTGGAACAGCAATTGCAGAGCATCTGAAAAGAACTGATGAGAGTTAACACAGCAAAAGGTGTGTGGAACTAAAGCCACCATCTGGGCAGAGCAAGTGCTCTGCCAAGTCAGCTACACATCTGTGATGCCAAAAGTGGGAACTGAGTCACATATTCAAATAAGCTTTGCACAAAGCAGAACCTGGTGCTCTTAGACCAGATTTTGTTCTTAGTCTACACCAGGTAAAGCATGAATTAGCTGCAGAAGACCAGCTCTCTATTCAGCTGGTGAAACCACCGGCAGCAGAATTTGGCACCTACCTCCTGAGCAGATGCATGCATGCAAAGTCCCTTCCTCCTGGGGTGGTGGGCTGGCATGAGGAATTGCTGCTTTTGCAGTCACTCAGTGCTGCAGAGATGCCTCTTGCTGGAGAGTTGCAGATGAGAAAGGAAGGTCCTGGCTGAATTTTGCCATCATCTGACAATCCTGAGGACAGTCCTCATTGCTATTGCTGTGTGGTGGGATGATGATTCCCTTGTGAGGTCAGGGTCACTCATGCTTCCAAAAGTGCCTAGTGCTGCTTGGGCCTGCAACATCCTGAGATGACAGGTGCCCCCACCCCCATGCTGCTCTCAAACAACGTGGCCAGAAACTGAGGCAGTGGAGGGTTCCTGCAACTATTAATCTTCACTGAGTGCTGAGGCTACCTTGGAAACTGCTCCCAGTGCTGGTTTCTGTGATTCGTTAAGAAAATTTAGGTTTGGTGAAGATAACTTCATGTCTTGAATCTATCGGCCGCTACATCTGCTTGCATGATCCTCACTGTATCCAGCAAGATCCCTGTTGTGTATCTCAGCTCCCTTGGCTGAGCCCTACCAGATGGCACAGGGGGTGAACAAAAGCCAGAGGAGAGACTGAGATGTACTCACATCTGTAGTGAAGTCCAAGAGCCCCCTCTCCCCTGGGGTGCATCTCATCCTGGCAACTTTCCTGCTCCTTCATATTCTCATGCCCACCTTGGTAGCCACGAGCACCAAGATGTGGACCCAGGAAGGCTCTCCACCAATGCAGTTACAGAGACATCTGCATCCAGGTCTCCAGAGACTCCTGGTGATACCATGGAGGGTATAGGAGGCCGGCTGCTTCCTCACGTCTCGGGGGCTTTTCTTAAATTGAGGACCACACGCTGACTTTGAGGCACCTTTAGGAGTGGGCAGTCAATAATATTTCTTATCTGCTCTTCCTGTTCCGCCTCTGGGAGTCCTTGGGATTTACTCACTGGCCTTTGTCTCCTTATCTGCCTGTCTTTAGGCTCTTGCTCTGTCCTTTACCTTCCTGCCCTCATTTATCAATGGTTTGAGACCTTCCCTTCCCCTGTCAAAGGGGATCTCCTGAGAAGTTGCACATGCCGGTATTGATGCCTTGACCCCTTATTCTCCAGATACCACCAACATATCCTATTTTTGACCCCTTCTCTCGCCTCCCCTCTCGGGATGCCCACATCCCGGCCTCCCCTGCTCATACCAGCCCCTGCTCTCCTCAGGCAGCAGGCCAGTGCTCACCTCCAGGCCAGGTCCAGAGGGAGACCAAGGTTTCCCTCAGCCGCGGATTCACTCCATGAAGGAACCCTGACCTCTGGGCCACACAGCAGCCCGCACGTGCAGAAACGCATGGAGGCTCCTTTTCTCCATAAAAGTGGCCTACGTGCGAGCACTTCCTCGCATTCCCAGGGGCAGCCGGCGCCTGCCGCGTCCCGGCTCGCCGCGGGGGCCAGCAGCTGCCGCCGGCGCACGGGCGGGAAGGCGGGAAAGCTGCCGCTGGCTGGCGGCGCCTCCCGGCCCTGGCGGTCAGCCATTGCCCGGGGCAGCCGGGGGCTCCCGCGCTGCTCCGGCGGCCGCTCCGCTCCGGCAGCACCGGCACCGCAGCCTGCGCCACCCGCCGAGGAGGAGGAGGAGGCTGAAGCTGAAGCCAGCTCTGAGGTGGGTGGGTAGCACACCTGTGGAGGGTGGCTGGTGGGGAAATTTATCCACCCAAAGCTGGGAAAGACTTGCCCGAGCCCTGGCTGCCTGGAGCCCTTGCACGGACAGCCTGACCGCAGGGTGCGCGGTGGGCTGTTACCTCCAGAGGAGCCTCGGGCCACTTGTGCTCCTTTTCTTCCCCTCTCTTTGGAGCTTTTGGACTCCTTGAAGCCTGATTGCTATTACAAGTCTCCTCCTCCCCTAACCGCATCCCTCTCTTTTTGGACGCAGTTTCTCTGAACGCTCCCCAAGTCCCCTAGTTGCATCCCTGTGTTTTAGTGCCCATGGCTTCTGGTGACAAGTGGAGATGTTGTCACCTCTAGAAAACCCCAGGGCTTGTGCCTGAGAGAGGGTTTGACACACAGGGATGCTAGGGAGGGAGCAGCCACCAAGGATGTTTGCAGCTCAAGCAGCACAAGTTCGCACATAGAGGCAGCCAAAGCACTTGCTGCTCCTCACCTAGCGAGATCAGCAGAAACGCTTCAAACGAAACGCCAGAGCCGTGCACAGCCCTGCACACCCTGCCCGCCGGGTCAGCCGAACACCCCCGGGGAGAGCGTGGCTTTCTCTCCGTGCATGGAAACTTCCCCCGTGAGGGCTTTTGCCACAGGTGAGTTCCCGCCTTCCGGCCCACCTTGCAGCAACACACTGGGATGGGGTTTGGGGACCAACGTCCACAGCCACCAGAGGAAGAGGTCAGCAGCTCCCACTGGTGCCCAGCCCTGCAGCTGGTGCCAGCCCAGCCTCTTGTACAGTGAGCCAGGCGCTTTGCTGTTTCTGCTGAAAACTCGGCATTTACTAGCAGATTAAATGCCTTTTTTTACGTGGGTTTCGTTCTCAGCTGGACCGGACATGCCTCTCTGCTGTGCCCCTTTTGAGAGCGTTTCAGAGCATTACACCCATGCTGTGCCCATTGAAAAGCAGCAGTTACGTTAGCTGTAGTTATGTCTAGGTTTTGATAGACCAGCCAGGCTGAGCGCTTTCTCAAGTCCTTAGCTAACTTCTGAGTGAGCTGGTTGGTTGCTTGCATGCCCAGGAAAGCCAGAGGAACACGTTTCCATAGGAGTTCCTTGGAAGATTTCCAAGCACCCTTGAGACCAGCAATTTAATGCAGAGATGGTGACAGTCACTTTCGACATGGTCTATGGCACCTGAAGATCACTTAGGTGACCTTGTCATTCAGCAGCATCCTTTGAATAGTTTGGGACTATTAACGTAACATATTCTTAAGATTACTGCAGCCTGTAGTAAAAACAATGTAGTAAAAGCTTTTTTGGATATGAGTTAACGAATGATTCCCGGGTGCAGAAGGGACTGTTTTTAACATGATGAGTGATGTAATTAACCTTTTCTGTCACCGGTTTCTAGAGAGACTGGGAACAACTGTGTAATCACTCTGTCCATTTGCTTCCTTGTCTTACACTTTGGGAGAGTAAAAAGCTGTGCTTTGTACAAACTTATCACTGAGAAGATAAATGAATGCACACTGGGGTCTGCTGATACTGCCGAATAACATGCACTGCTGGGAAGTGTGTTAAACATTAAGCTCCTGGGGTATATGTGGTAAACAGTTGTCTGATGTTGCTCTTATCAAAATAATAATTTCCATTTCTGAAGATAAAGAAAGCCCTCCAAAACTGCGCATCTTTTCCACAACGTGATTTCACTTTGTTTTCTCGGACTACTTTATTTTACTATCGCAGAACTTTTCTGGTCTTGTTTTCTGTTTTTAGTTTTCCAAAACCACAGACACAGAAAATTCAAATAAGATGTTGTTAGACTAAATGTTCCTTTCAGATCTATCTTTTATCTGATTTTACTGATAAAACTCCTAAGTAAGCCAAAAGACAGATCTTATTTGGCCCAGCTTGTGATACTGATTTTTGGCAAATTGAGTTGCAAAGGTTTCCCAGCCTGACCTGCCATGAGCTATGCTCTGGGCTCTTTAAGAAGAGGTCACACCTGAAAGGTTTTTTGCACACTCCATAACTCATTTAGCTTGGCTTATATATAACAGAATAAAGAGGAAACTAACAGAATGGCATTCTGAGACAATAAAGCACAAAAATCAGTATCAGATTTTTTTCTTGCTGTTGGTAGGCACCATTATCAAATATTGAACATTGCTTGAGACAAACTCAGGAAGAGCTTTGTTTTTTTTCTTCAAAGATTACCTAGGCAGTGCAGTTCATTTCTTGATTGACAGATTTCTCAGACGTCTTTTGCTCTGTGGACATATTGCTATCAGTCTTGTGTATAAAAGCTGTTTTTGGTTTTAATCATGGCCAGAAAGGCACACTCACACCTATGTCTGGTTTCAAAAGGTTAACTCAAGTTCTGACTTTCTAACTCTTCTTTTTAATAAACTTATCAATCTTGATTTCTTTTTAAAATTATTGGACATATCAGAAAAACGTCAGATAGCATAGAAAAGCAATTCTATGTTTCTTAAAAAGAAATATAGATTTTGCCTAAACAGTGGCAAAAGTTCATCTGTTTGGTCACACTCCTTCGAAAGCCACAAAACCCCCTCACGCACTTTCAGCACATGAGGAAAACCTGAAATTGAAATTTGGTAGTAAGAAAGAAACCTGTCCTGTGCATTTGCATACTGGAAAGACACCCCTCCTTGTCTTCAAACCTGGTACTTTTCAGAACGTCTTGGGCCTTGTCTCTTATTTTAGCAAGGCGGGGCATGTCCGGGCGCAGCCAGCAGAAGAGGAGGAAGATGCAGGTGGAGGTGCGAGCTCTGCCTGGCCCTGGCTGGCCTCAGGGACCGTCCTCAGCGCACAGGCGAACAAGGGTAGGAAGGGCTGTGGCTTGGACTAGGTTCCCTCTTGTGCACCCCAGGTCGGCCACGAGACCAGGACCTGCAGCATGTGAGGGAACTGTAACCTCATTGTACCCAGCCATGAGATCCCCTTCTTCAACCTTCGCATGCCCAGTCATAGCTGCGTTGTTAGTAGGATGCTGGTATTTCTTATGTGCCCGGCATGTCCCTCCAAGCCAGAGTGCACCAGCATACCTTGCACTGTCACCGCCTTGGTTGGATGTGGATAGCCTTCACTCACTGCAGTGATAACGGTGGACCAAAGGCATGGACTGCCTGCAAGCCCCAGAGGGCTGCAAGGGCTTAGGTTCATCATTCCCACGTTTCCTCAAGAAGTGTAACAGAAGATCAGGAGCAGGGTTAAACATGGTGAACATAGATGGCTGCAGGTTTTCTGCCCACGCTTCTGTCCATAGCCTGGATGAAGAGAGGACGCTGTGCTGGATAAGACTCCTGCTAAGCAATAGTGAAAACTGTCGTGCCTCTTGCTGATCTGCCCATTCAACCTACTCTTCCCAGCAAACTGAGAAAGGGCTCAATGCATCAGTACGGACAGTGGATGAGTCTTGGTTCAAGTATGGACTTCTGTGTGGGTCTTTGATGTTGGAAATAAGTTCTCGGGAGCCTTATGCTTCAACCAGAGCTATGCCTCTGGCATTCTTGATCAAAAAGATTTGAAAGCTACTAGTGAAAATCTCATAAGTTGTAATGTATAAAATGACATATGGTGCCCACACCTCTGTATTCTGCCCAGCCAGATGCATGCTTTGAGTCGTTAGCTTCACCCTTGGATTTCTGGCTTGTGCTGAAGCAACTGCCATGCTTTCATTGCAAGGTTCTCCAGCTCGCTTTGTAAGGCTCTCTGGTAGGGAGAGTTGAGCTAACCGTGAGGTTTTCAACATTTTGTAACTTGCACATTTCCTGCAAGAGGTGGCAGAAAATGTGTTTCCTGCGATGAAGTAAAAAAAAAAAAGCTATGAAAAACCAACCAAAAGAAGAAAAAACAAGAAAAAGAATTCAGCCATTCAGCCATTCAGCAACTTCCTGTTTACCAGCGGCTCAGACAGATTTGACAGCAGCGTTACCAACTTCTCCTTACATCTTCTCGGACAGCAGCAACGTGAGGCATGTGTGTTGATTACTTAAAGATGTTCTTCATGTTCCTGAGGAGAGCACCCTCAGGAACTCCTCACCCTCAGGCAGCCATGCGGGGCGGCAGCTTTCCCCTTCCTCCGGGATGCCGGGCGAGCGTGCTTTGAGGCAGGCCTGGAAGCAGGAGCCGCATAACCCCATCAGTAGGACAGGGACTTCCACGCGGAGAAGGAAGCGTCAGCCTTGGCAGGCAGGTGGAGTCTCAGGGATGTGCCATCCTTTCCAGCGGCGTCTCATGACGGAGAGCACGAGGTGCCACAGTGCTGCCGCCGGGGAGCCCGAAGCAGAGCTGTGCCACAGATGGGAAGTGGTGGTGCTCTATGAGCAAGGTCTGCCAGGGCATGGGGCATGTTTGGGAAGCAGGAGCTGGAGCTGAGGGTCACTCAGCCCACCAAGTCCCTCCTGAAGAGAGAGAAGGAATGGGCATCCTTCTTGCTGAAGACCCATGGTCTGGCAGGTATAGCAGGAGGAGGAGCACCTGCCGGGGTTCAGCTCTCCTGCTCTTCTCAACCCAGATGTAGCCCCAGCTGGGACAGAGAACTGGGTCCCATGACCCTTGAAGGGCTGCGCATACTTTTCTTAATTTATTTGGATTATTTACCAACTTGTGAGGAACTGCAAACACACTGGTGAACAAATGGCAATTCAAAGTAACTTTCACAAATTAAATAGTCCAGAAATGACAGGAACTAGATATTAACAAATATCTAGTTCTGCATTTGGGCATGTTCAGTGAAGGCCACAAATACAGGATGTGGAAGGCAGTATTTCTACGGAAAAGGATCTAGCTGGAGTTCTGCACGAGAGAAGCATGAATTAACAGTGCTACCCTATTGCGAAAAAAGAGCCATTCTCACAATGAAATAATTCTTCCAGTTGGCTTTGCTGGGCTAAGGCCTCAGCTGGAGCTCTGTGTCTAGTTTTGGGCACTCTAATGCAAAAGATTAAGGACAACTGGACATCCGCCAATGGAGAACAATGACTCTGATTAACAATTTAGAAAACGTGACCTAAAAGAAAAAAAAATGGTGGAACATGAACTCTTCAGATTAAAGGGGAATGTGGTCTTCAAATTTATGGAAGTAGCAGTTGAGGGTATATAGAGGTTAGCAGTTGATCTCATATGGATGAGACAAGTAATAGACTTAAATAATACCAAAGAAGTTATAGATTAAGATAAATTTTCTAGGAGTGAGGCTAGAAAATATCCAGGAAAAAAGGCAGCAGTCACAGAAGCAGATTTCACAACCATGTGGCATGGATGATGAAGGGACTTTGACCCTGTACTTAAGACAGAGAATGGGCTACATGATCTCATAAGGTCTCAGCCAGCCCCATTTTCTAAGATTTCACTATTTTATTCATTTTAGGCTGCATCTTTCACAGTTCTCCACCCATGCACTAGCATACAGAGGTGCAGGAGAGCAAAAGCTTAAAACATAAGTGCTTCAGTGTGAGAAAAGGAGCCTCAGAGTAGGGATGAATAGGGAAGTCTCATTTTCAGAGCTGTCATCCACCAGGGATGTATTTGCCAACTTACCACAATCATCCTGTCATAACACAGGAGCGAGAAATCTCCACTCTCTGCTCGTGTTATCGTGGATAAGTTACTGTGCTGGGAGTTTTGCCACGCACAGATTTCTGCTCCGGTGAAACTGAGCGACTGCGTGAGGCTGCAGCTGTCAAGCCCGTTATCCACAAGGCAGCGGTGCCAGCGGGGGAAGGCGGAGGGCGAAGCAGACTGAGGTGATGCAAACAAAACAAAGCGCCTCCAGCTGCTGCTTCCCAAATAAGCCTAGGGACAATTTCCAGGGTCTGTCTGGAATGCAATCTTCTTCTCTGCCCTGAGCATCTGCTGCAGTGGAGATAGCCAGAGAAATGACAAACAGGGTTTTCTTTTCAGACAATTTCATCTGCAAACATAAGTGCTCCATTACAGTAACATAACTCTGTTCAAAGTAATGCTGGAGCTAAGTCAATCTTTCTGCTGACAGAGCTGAAAAGAAATTTTAAAAAAAATCTATCTCCTATCACTGCAAAACAGAAACATCTTTGTTCTACTGGAGATTTTTTCAAGCTTTGGCATCTGTTTCTATCTGAGGAAGAAAGATTAGAAGAAGGAGTTATTTATAAAAAAATTGCTATATTTTAAAAAGACATATTTGAAAACAAAAAAAAAAAAGCAACTTTTTTTTTGTCTGGAACTTGTCCAAACAAAATATTATGACGACTTCTTAATTTTTGCTCTAGTAGGAAGGGAGGTATTTCCCCAAAAAAGTTTGGTGCATTCAGAAATATTTCTCAGGCTAAATATACCCTTTTGATGAAAAAAACCCTCACCACTGACTTCCAAAATCTCTCCCACTTCTTTGTGCGCAGCCCTACAAATGTAAGTTAAGACAGGGAAATGAACAGTTCTGCCATATGGTGCATTGACACATACATTTGCCTTCATGCTGGGCTCTGGGCTGGTTGTACAATTCTGATTAAAATGGTGCAGCTGCACTAACCCTCTCTGTCGATTGCCAATAAGGCTAGACCCAAGTGTTGTGTTGCTAGTTCAAAATAAGCAACAATTCTGCCAAGCAGAGCTCCTCAGCTGGGGCTTCCTCCTGCATCCCGCTGGGAGCCTCGTACCACCAGCCCTGGGTGCTCTGCCAAGGAAGGGCGCTTGCTGGCCCAGGGCAGCAGTGGGGACCCTTGGGAGAGGGGTGACCCCTGGGCAGAGAGAGATGGCTGGGAGGAGGAACTGCTGTGGTTAATCCTGTTTTTTTCCACCTCTTTACTCCCCTTTGAATACCGCAGCCTCCTTTTGAGTTGTAATGGACAGCTGGTTTAAAAGGGCAAGTCCTCATTTGGAGTAAGAAGAAGCAGTAAATACCCTGTCAAGTAAAAGCAGGGGAAAATCCTCTTCCTAGACAAGAGTGCCCATATGGGCTGTTTACCACTGAGACTGGTGACAGCATCGCCTCGAGGCCCACTGGGTGCTGTGAGAGCAGACTGGGTCAGGACATACTTGCCAACGTCCTGGTAACACTCCCCCAGGGCAGGGTATCCTACTCGGTTTTGAGCTAGCCCTTTCGCAGCTGCTGCTAACCCTGCACCTGAGCAAGCTGGAGGTGTCAGAGAGGTGCCTCCCGCAAGGCCAACCGAAGAGCTAGAGCGATACCAGGGCTTGCAAGCAATCACTCCGGAGACCACAAGCAAGTTCTTGCTGGCAGCACCTTCTGGCATGACCACAGTTTCCTTTTTGCACTCACACTCAACCTGTCTACACAGTCTGTAGGAGGAAGAAGGTTCTAACCAAAGATCGCGGAGCACTTTTGCAGCAGCTAAGCTGGCAGTCGCCCCAAGGCTCGGGAGTTGCGCTGGTGGCATGAGGTAGAAAATGCTCCTGGGAGTAGTGTCAGCGGTTGAGCTGGTGTGCACTGATGTTCTCCTCATGTAACCTGAGCTGGCTGCAGGTTGGAGCACAGGAGATACCAGAAGTCTCTGCTGTTTCTTGGTCGCCTTTGCTATAAGACATTTCTATCTCACAGGAAAGTCCGTGAAAGTATGGAGAGAAATACTGATACCAGCACCCAGAGTGAGGCCACAAGGCTGCAGCAAGAGCTGCTACATAGAAAACAGATCTAGAGTGTATTTTAGGTGGTTTTTTTAGCAAACAGATCTGAGACTTCCCTCCCCTCAGATGTAGTGCCTCAGGAGCACCCTGAGACCCTGTGTGAGGTCGGTGCGTGCTGTGAGAACCCTGACCAGGCACCCTCTGCATACTTACGAAGGACCCCGGTTGGCCTGCTCCCCTCTGGTGAGGGGATTACTCCACAGCCCCAACCTCCTGCTAGCAAATTTCCTTCAGCCTAAAGGCACTCATGGACAACTTATCTTGTCTATATTGCGATAATGCTTGTAGTATTAATACTGCTCTCATGACAATGTTTTTTATCAGCTTAAACATCTCTCCTTTTTTCCCTGTTTCTTTGCTGCACTGTGTGTGCAGAGCAAACACATCCCTCCTCCAGCTTTGCTTTAGTAGGCTGAGCCAAGCTCTTCCCTGATGCTCTTTTCGATGGGCTCTGCACTTCCTGTCGCCCTCCCGCTTCCCTTCTCACCTCTTTCCACTTGAGTTGATCTCTTTGTAGTGCAGGCAACATTTAACTTCTGTTTTTGCTTCTTACCACCACTGGTTTACCACATTTTCTGCTTTCTCATCCTCCTCAGATGAACTTCAGAGAGCTGCTTGCCAGCTTAGTAGAAATCTCTCTTAATTTGGATGACCCTTCTGTAGCCGCATCATATCTACCCATGGTTCTCCCCTGCCCCTCCAGCATTATCTTTAGTTTTCTTCATCTGAATTACCATCCTGTCTGTCAATCTACCATTTTTCCATGGGCCTCCACTTTTGATCCTCCCTCTTATCATCCTGTCTTGGACAATATGTTTCCAAAGTTTCATTTTCAGCATCAAAACTCTTCTCCGTTCCCTTCCTTATACTGTCTTTGAAAATCATGTACTCTATCCACTTTAATGAATTTTCCTTCCTTATTCACAAGGAGTTAAATGTTCCAGAGGGCTGTTGTGCATTGAGAAAATAATCCACACCAGACACGGCGTAGGCACTTAAATATTTCCGAAGGCCAGGCAGGGTCAGGGACTCAGTTGTGTCCAGCACTTTTCAAAATGCAGCAAGGGCACCCCTGACAATGTTACCTCAGACTCTTTATTATTTCCCCTAAAACGATACCGCCACCACACCTTTTCCTTCCCCTTCCAATGACCAAATGCTTATCCATATCCACACTGCAGTCCTCTCTGCTCTGCCCGAGGGAGAGCGACTCGTCTTCTTCCAGCCATAGCAGTTGCCATCGCCCTCCTACCTCACCTCTTCTCACTGTCAGCTTGGTGCTTTGCCTTGCCCTTCAAGGTCCTGCCTATCCCCTTCATATCGCCTTCCCGCTCACTCCAGCTTTCTCCAGCACATAAAGCATTTCCTCTTCGGCTACCCCTGCCTGCTCTCAGAGCTTCGTGCTTTGCTTTGCTCAGCCATTCAGGATTGCAGCTGGTAAAAATACGTGGAATTTTTCCTGATTAAAATATAATAAAAAACATATATTTTGACTAAAATGAAATCTTTTTGCAAAAATTGTAAATTCAATACAAATAATTCAAGGAAAAAAAAACACTTTTCCATTTTATATGCATGTTTTAACATGCAGGTACATCTTTAACAGTAGTTTTCATTCTGTTATAGGCTTCATCAAACAATCAGGTTTTCTTTATACGTGTTAATAATTTATCAATCAAACTAATGCACAAAGTCTCCGAAAACATGTTAAAAGGCATATCCTTAGTTGGAAAAATGAAGTGTTTCAATCACAAGAAGAAGTAAGCACAGCTGACCTTACTGATTTTTGGAACATAAATGCAGATAAAATGTAGTTATGTATGTGAGGACATACTATTATCATACTCTTCATCACACAGTAGTGAATACTAAAACAAAATTACCTGAAAATAGTGTTCCAAAAGTTAATTCTACATAAAATTAAAATAAAAAAAACCACAAACAAATATGGTCTCTCTTAGGTAACAGAACTAATTGTGTGATTGGAGGCAGGATGCTGCCCTGGTGACTGCCTGCATTTTGAAAACCTCAGAGGACTGGGCTTTTCTTTCTGCTGCTGATGGGTGCCAAGTCATACACAAACTCATTTCTTTTTTTATTCCAAGCCCCTTTTCTCACTATATAAGTATTTTTTTTGGTGTGTCTGGAGTATTTAATTCTTCTGTTCTTTGGGCTGTTCATTTATGCCAGAGCCAGGAGCCTGGAAAGCTACTTTTGTTGGGAGCTGCTAGAGGCTGGCAGAGAACTGGTTAGTAGCTAATAGTGGTCACACTTTGGATCTGCCAAATACTTGTTCAAGGCTCTTTGGCAAATCACTTGGGGTTCTCTGTGCTCCTGCAAACTAGGAAAATGATGCTTACCACTTGCTGAGCTTGATAGATGACAAGTGTAAACTTGGGCTGACTTATCATTCTCCCCTTCATAATATCCATTATTACATAAAACAAAAATAATTTCAAGTAATTATATATAATAAAAAAATTCAAGCCTTTCTTTGCATCAATATTTTGTCCCTGACTAGGTGTCCTACATGTGCTAATATATACTTAAAAAAAAAGAGATATATCCACTTAAATAAACTCTGCTTAAAAAATGACTAGAAAGACATATAACTGGCTATTAATCCTTAGTTTGCTCAGAAAGTCAATACATTACAAATGGAGATGGACATTATCAAATTGCCATGTACAGGTTGAATCATCTGAAAGAAAAGAAAAAAGCAAAATCATACACTGGCTGCTGGAAAGAATTACAAATACTGAATTTAATGGATCTATACACATACATCAGGGCTTAGTGCTATATGTGTCCAGCCATGTATGTTGTCTATTGGAGACACAGAAACTTTTGAATTTGTTGCTTAAATTAGGAGTGGCTCTGAGGAAGGACGACTCAGGCAAACGCGCACTAAAAGGAGAGCACCTGTTCACGTGTTATTGTTGCTGTCTTCAAAGCAGTCATATTTGCTATTTGCTTCACAGAATGTGTTTATAAGCCCTTTCATGTCTTTTCCTGTTTACCACAGCTACGAAGCCCTTTATTTGTCTCAAAAAACCTCTCTTCTGTAACTGCTAGCTGCCCATTCAACATTCGCGGATCACCACATCTCAACCATCTCCCCAAGCAATGGAATAAACCCTGTGCAAACACCCAAGCCCAGGAGAGGACGGGACACGAGAGAAAGAGAAGGGGACCAGGACCAGCAGAGAGAGTGACCGGCATCTTGCTATGTCAAAGGTAACGTCCCTTTGCATCTAATGCATTGCTGTGAAAGTAATCGGCTATTTCTGATAATTCTGGTAAGAGACACCCGCAACATTGCATCTTTCCTGATACCTTTTGGATAGCTGCTTTTTTGGTTTGACTGTTTCGGGCCACCTGGTGTGTCCAAATGAGGAGAAAATGGAAAAGGCTGTGGTCAGGAATGAGCTGCCGATGAAGAGATGGCTCGAGTAGCATGAAGGCAGCCTGGAAGTCTGAGGTGGAGCATCTCCGGACTGTGCAGCCTGGGGAAAAACACTTCTGAATCATGCCAAATTCAGAGGCACCTCGTACAAATGCAGATATTATGTATCTGTTCCAGCTGTATATCAGCACTGATTATATTTTGATCATTTCTGACTTTTTGCTGCTGAAGCTATGGGCTGCTTTTTAGGAGCCTCCAACAAGCAACTTGGTAAAGCAAGACTATTTCTGGGAGGCTTACCACAACAGTGTGTTTGGCCATCATGCATGAAAATAAAAAAAAAAGATGAAAAGAGTTAGTAACATGTACTTTTCTGCCCATAACTTGCCATAGAAACTGTCATAATAATTAATAATTAAATACCATTATTATTGGTATTTAGGAGTCTATGCCTTGAAGCAAAATTGAAGTTAATAATAGATACGTCCTATGCAGAGCCGAAAGTTTTACACAAGTGTGTACTCTCAATGTATATGGCAGCTACTTGGAAACTACTTTTCTCCTGTTATTACTATTCCTAAACAAAGACTTTTGTAGGACGGAGGGCTATATTTGTGATGGGTTTCTCTACATTACAGACTGACTGGTAGAAAAAGTCCTGGTGCCGTGGGTAGAGCTGAGGCAGCTCAGCGCAGTAAGAGCAGCAGCAGCACCAGGAGCAGTGACAAATACTGGCTCCGGTGCCCCCTTTACAGCAATTTTCTGGATCTTGCTCCTTACCTGCACAGGGTGGCTCAGCCAGCCTAGAAGGGACGGATTTTTATTCCTTCCTTTTCAATACAAAAATGAGCTCTGAATAAGACTATTTCCACCTTTCTCTCGCTTTCCATTCACCTGAGCTGCCCAATTGCAGGTTTTTACTCCAGGGAGCATATGCTCTACATTTAAAAAATTAGTCACTCTCACTCTCATTGTTGCTACTGCCAACAGCAATGATTATTACCAAAGACTGTGTAAAAATAATGCTCTGTCTGCTGGGGTATTTTAAGTTCTTCTAAGAGGAAGCATAGCACAGGTGAAACACACAACAAAAATATATCGTCTTTAAAAGTGAGAAGCAAAACTCCTTTGAAATTCTGTTTGAAAGGGCCAAAACTTAAAGCACAAACACTTAACTCTGTAGATCAGATCCCCTTTTACAGTGGTTGTGAGGTGCCATCTGAAAGAAAAGGGGGGCTGAAGCACTGACTCACTTTTGGAAAACGAGTCAGAAAATTTTAAAGTTGTATTCGTTGCAAGTCTTCAGAAATTACAAAGCGAGATCCCCTCCCTTGCAAATCATTTTGGCTTTCTCTAAGTTAGAAGCCTGAGGCTGGGCAAAGCAGATGGGTCCTTGAAACTGCTGCTTTGTGTTGGCAGACGCAGCAGGTAGCTGCGTGCCGGCGCTGCGGGCAGCCCATGCAGCCCCATGAGCTCCTTACTGCCTTGTGCTGCAGGTGAGGAAGTGCCATTCTCAGGGCCAAACTCAAGGCAACACAGTTTGTTAGATCAGGCACAGGATTTGGACCTCTTTGCACGGTTAGGACTATTTGGATCACAAATTGTTCCCCTTCACGATAATGTGGAGGGACTAGCATGTCGGCATGGTTGAGGTCTGAGGGAACTGAGAGTGTCTTGCATCGAACTGATGCACACACAGCAGTGACTGCGGTGGAGCCGGTGGGTGGTTGGGCTGCCCACCGACCCGCTGGCCCCAGGTGGGGACCCAGAGGCACCCTGGGAGGCCCCTGCCAGGAGAACCAGCCCTTCACCTCTCATTCTTCCCTGCGCAGGTATCCGAGATGATTCCCCCCAGCCAATTCCCTCAGACCACAGAATATGACTATGCATATGATGAAAACACCGCTCCGTGTGATGAAGGAAATAGTTTTCACCGGTTTAAGTCCCTCTTCCTGCCAATCCTTTACTGCCTTGTGTTCATCTTTTGCCTGCTGGGAAACTCCTTGGTGCTTTGGGTTCTCCTGACGAGGAAGGGGCTCACCACAATGACTGACATCTGCCTGCTCAACCTCGCTGCCTCCGATATGCTCTTTGTTTTGCCTCTCCCTTTCCAAGCCCACTATGCTTCAGACCAGTGGGTTTTTGGCAATGCTATGTGCAAGATAACAGCTGGCATTTATTACACAGGTTTTTACAGCAGTATTTTCTTTATAACCCTCATGAGCATAGACAGGTATATAGCAATTGTCCACGCCGTCTATGCTGTGAGGATACGGACAGCCTCTTGTGGCATAATTATCAGCTTAGTCCTGTGGCTGGTGGCTGTCTTGGCATCTGTACCCAACATCGTGTTCAACCAGCAGCTGGAGATTGAGCAGTCCGTGCAGTGCATCCCCACATACCCCCCAGGGGGCAACACCTGGAAGGTCGCCACCCAGTTTGTGGCCAATATCCTGGGCCTCTTGATTCCCCTCAGCATCCTCATTTACTGCTATGCCCAGATACTGAAAAACCTGCAAAAATGCAAAAACCGGAACAAGATCAAGGCGATCAAGATGATTTTCATCATAGTCATTGTTTTCTTCCTCTTCTGGGCGCCCTTCAACATCGCTCTCTTCCTGGATTCCCTGCAGAGCCTGTTCCTCATCAACGACTGCAAGGCGAGCTACTGGATTGCCCTGGCTCTACAGCTGACTGAGAGCATTTCCTTCATCCACTGCTGCTTGAACCCTGTCATCTATGCATTTGCTGGGGTGATGTTCAAGGCCCACCTTAAGGGAATATTTCAGTCCTGCATTCGTCTCTTCTCGAGCCCTGCTGGAGGTGTCGGGTCTGGTCAGTCCTCTTCAGCCGTCACCCAGCTCTCCGGCAGCTCTGACAGCAGTGGTGTGTTGTGACCCCTCTGGGCTACCTTCTTCCGGGGGAATCGTTGCCCTAAGCATTGGCGCAGCCCCGTGGGCTCTACTGTGGTGTGGCATCCTCCTGGGGTGACCCCAGCACACACATATCTCCTCTCCGGGTGAGCTGTGAAATACCGCACGGTCAGCCACAACGTTAACTTTCTATGACCATCGGCACGCTAGTAATACGGCGATCCTCCAAGCTTGCGCAAGAGCAATCTTTAGCTGAGTTTTAGGCGTTTTTTTAATATACTTAGGCAAACAGAGTGCTTCCCCTAGAACATCTTTTCTCCTCAGGTGAAAGTATTGCTTTTGCCCCACTCCCAACATGCTCTGACCTGCAGGAGCTATTTCATACATGAATCGCTACATCCCTGGGACAGGAATGGGACATTTCTCTGGGAGGTAGGCAAGGGGACATATATGGGATTACTTTGTATTGCAAAGCGGAAATCCCCTCAGCCACTAACATCACTGCCTCCCTCTGCCCCATCTCACAAATTAAGGGGTGACTCAGCTTGAGCCTTCATTGCTTCTCCACGGGAAGCTCCTGGGAATCCTGCCCAGAGCAACCTTTTATTGCAACGCCTTCCAAGACAGCACATCAACCCCTCCAGGTGTTCCCTGCACTGGTTACTTGTGGCCTAGGTAAGCTGAACATGTCAACACCAGCACAGTCTGCTTGTGTGTAATCTGAGGAGGTGGTGATCCCCCAGCTCTGTGCCCTCAGCATTTGCTGCCAGATGTGAATATCACAAAATAGCATGTACTCTATCAGCTCAGAGTCTCTTTCCCCATGTTATTTTCTGCCATTTTAGAAATATTTTCTTGAATAAAACATATTAACTGAATCTTTGTATGTCTTGGTTGCTGAGTGTTTTTCCAGAGACCTTAATCCCAGACTGAGATAAAGAAAGGATTTTCCATACATCTCATGGAATTGAGAGGTACTCTAGAGCTCCCCATCAAAATACATCTTGTCACCACTTCCCTTCTAAGAAACATTTGTTCTCAAAATCCCAACAAAAATTCACAGTGAAAAAGTAACCTTGTGTCAGTCTTACACTGTGTCACTGCAGTTTAAATAACACAAAACCGAGTATCAGAAGTTTTGTTCCTTGGCTGCCTGGAAGACATGTAAGGTTGAACAAAGAGTGGGTGCTGCTCCTATCTGGACGATATGGGACTAACAGGACCAAGGATATAAAGTACTTGTGGAGAGTCTCCTGCCTCTAGATTTTAGGAAGTGATTGTGTCCTAAGAAATCCTTTTTGGTAGCTTTTTGCTGATTGAAATTGAATTGAGCTGTGAAATAGCAACAATTTGCCTTGATCAATTTGTTTTGCCAAGAAGTGTACACACACCAAAACAAAACAAACCCCATCCTGCATCATTCACTGACATCATGGAATTTTGCAATTAGGAAATTAAAATGCAATAAAGATACTCGTGCATCATTGAAAGAGCAGTGTTCCCAGCAGACTCACTCTGGGTTACAAGAGAATGTCCACACTCCTTGGTTCCTATTACTCTTTCATACAGCTTTCACTGAAATCAAGGAGGGAAGAGGGCAGTAGCAGAATTTAGCCTAAATGATATGTGAAGCTATAAACGAAAAAGGAGGTTTTGCTGTCCTCGCTGCAGAGCTTTCTCCTCCTCCTCCACTGCTGCACTTAAAGCCCACTTATTTAAGAATCCCAAAAGACGGATGCAAGCCTCCATCCTCTGCTCAAGCACAGCTCAGTACTCTGCAATTCTAGTTGATCAAGATGACAGATTCTTAAAGAGATCTTTCAAAAAGATCCTCCTCTGTCTAAGATGGCTGCAAGAAGGAATAATGAAAGTAGCTACTTTGCTCCTTTTATTACGTGAACTACCAGAACAGAAACACAAAACTCCTCAGTACTAAATGTAGCCCTGCAGGGCACAGCTCTTAGAAGCACTGCGCTTCTTATTTAAATGGGTAATTTAATTCTTAATGTTGGCAGCCCATCAGACTTCTTGCTACTCTTGCAAGTCACCAGCAAGTAAAGAGTCTAGGTAGATGCATTATAGTGTTCACATTTTTTTGTACTCCTGTGCACTGAAACAATTATGGATAGCAGCAATACACTATATGTTTGTGTACACTGTATCTACATACAGAAGAATATTGAGGAACTGGTGCTGCCATTTCTTCCATTGTGTTTTATGTAGGAACTTGTCAACAATCCAGCCTCTTCCACAAACACAATATTCCCCTTGAAATAAAACAGGTAGCAGAAGTCTATTTCTTACTTTGAAGCGTTATCACACAAAGCAAAATTAGTAAAAAAGCAATTACACTATTTTTTTCCTTTGTTTCCAGTGAAAAGTTGATTATTATTGTGAAGGAGGTGGAATGAGTTAGAAATTACTGCTGTGAGTAGAACAATCTCCTACCTAGAGGCTGCACAACTACCACAATTAATGTTCTCCTGGAACAGAGTTGTCACATCACACCTACGAGCGGTATCAGATTGTCAGCTAAAGTTCTAAGCACAACTTCTCATATGTGGTCACATTTTGCTATCTGCTTCTAAAATGTGTCTGAATCTGCTTGAACTTTCTGCCTCTTGATTTTCATTTAACATGTTTCATAATCCCTCACTTTCCTGTTTCACGTTTCTCTGCCCTTCTGAAGTATAAAGCCTATGCCACCACGATAGGAAAGCCTGACCTTAGTCTTATCTACTTGGCAGCATAAAGCAAAAGATCCAAATTTCTGAGTGCTCAAAAACTCAACCCACATTTTTTTTGATAGAATATATATATATAAAAGAATGTTTAGCAGTGCCAAGTAGAACTAGGAAAGAAAGAAAAGCCTCTTGTAAGTGGTGCTGGTGATTCCTGTTCACTTCTCTCCAGCCTGAGGTTGCAATGTTCACAGGATTTGCAATGGTCCTCAATCACACTGGCTTGCCATGAGACAGTCCAATCCTAAGAAGAAGTAAAATTCAATTTTATATGTGTCTATTTGGCCCTCCTCCCCACCTGAGCCCAGGAAGCCAGCTGGACCTCCTGGGAAATAAAGAGTGAACACAGGAAACTGTTTTCCAGGCAGAAAAATGTCTTAAAGCCAGATATCACACAAAATGACATCTTTAACCTACCTTAAAACTAGCTTCTGTCTATTCAAGAGCAGCGTTTTAAGGTTGTGCACATTCTTGCTCTCTCTCTCTTCAGCCCCATGGAGCCTCACTTTTGCCATAAGGAAAGACTGAAGAGTTGTAGCTTGTTGGAGAGCAGAGAACAGCACTCTTGTTCTGTGCTTGGATTTGGATTTGTCCCAATCCCCTAGCAGGCACTGATTTCTGTGAGCCAGCTAAGCAACTATGGCCTCCCAACAGGAATAGTGACGGAAGAACAAGGGAGGCAACTCAACGAGTTTGTAGAAAATGTTTACTTACCTTGCTTTTTCCACGTTTTGGGGAGGAAAATTGGATATTCATTTCTGATTAACTACTGGAATTTCATTTATTCAGCTTTCTGCTTTGCATCTGCTCCAGCTGCTGGACTGTAATTAAAGTGAAAAGCACAGGTACGATTCTCAGTTGAGATGAGTAAGGTGTTGAAAGAGGGGGAATCAACCCACAGAAATCACCTGCTGAAGTGATATCAGAAATGATAGAATATTTCTCTGGTAGAAAGTCACTTAAGACTTCTTCTTCCAGTACTAAACTACTTACACTAGTGTCCTCAGTCAGTCTGAGAAACCATTAGTATCTGTGCCAGAGAACCTAACAGTTTTTTGCACTCGCACTGGGTGTATTTTTTTGCCAATCAAGTGCTGATGGCAGCAGCCCCTTGACAGACTCTCTGTCATTGGCAGCTTCAAGCTGTTCTCAGGCCCCGGAAATACCCTCAACAGGTTGCAATTTTGGGCAACTACCTTAAGGAAATTAAGTGCTCTGACTAATAACTCCATTGCTGCTCCTGGAGCTTTTACAACTCTGTACTCCACAAAGTAAACACACCTTCACTTAACCATGCACCAAGAGTATCCCCAGCACTGGCTTTTGGGAAGTCACTCAGGGTTTCTGGTGGTTTGGGAACACGGATATTAGTGGTCTGTACAGGGAGAACATGGGAGATGTGAAGACTACATAGCTGGGAAAAGAGATTTTTTAACAGATAGGACAAAGAGTTGCATCAGCTGCCTGGGAACCTAGCACAGGGTGTCTAAAAAGCACATGGAAATAAAACACTGGCTGTCAGAAGTAACTGGAACAGCAGTGAGAGAAACTACAGGCCAGCAATCCCTGAGGTGGCTCTCGAGCTGTTCTGAAGGAAGAAAGCTTGGGAGCCACATTCCCTTTGGTCCAGAGAAAAGGGAAATTTTGCTTAGGAGCTCGTGTACACCTTTAGTCTGACACCCTTGCTCATGGTGAGTGGTGTGTGCCCTGCATCTACACTAATTAACTGCAGGGACACTCAGCACAGATGCAACTGATGCACAGATTGACCTGACATGGTTACTGCCAAGGGCTCACAGAAGAATTACCTGTAGCTAGAGAAGAGCTGCAGGAGATGGGTGTCATGGGTGACCCGTGGGTGCCCATCATTTCTCTCTGAGCAGATGAAGGGAACACATGGAGAATGGAAGGTCAGAAGCAGTGAAACCAGACATGAAAATTTTGATACAAAGTAAATGGATCTTGTAGTTACTGGATAATTTCAGGTTTCCAGGAAAAACTTTTTTAGAAATATTTAGAAATACTCAGCTTGTTCCCTTAGGTGGGCATGTCAAGAAGTCTGTGAGTTCAGATCAAACCTCAGGTAGCCTTTGGTTTTTGCACCAAGAGCCTACTAAAAATGGAGCAGAGATTGCCCCTTACTAAACTTCTCTAATACCCCAGATCCCTGGTGTGAGCTGAGACTTGGCAGCACACACAAACAGACACAAGCATAGAGGTGGGGGAATAAATATTAAGTATTAAAACATGCTGACTGTTTGCAGGTCTGAGGTGGGGGAAAAAGTCCCTTCTTCAAATCTGTTTCCTTACACCCATCACAAGATGAGCATTAAGCTTCAGGAGCTCTGATCTGAAATCATTGGCTTCCTCACCATCCAAAGTATTCCATATAGCCTAAATGCAAGATATCACAGGTGTATTCATTTCTAGGTCTGGCCCAACTGGCTGCCACTTGGCCCTTCCAGGGGCAAGAGCTTCCCAATCTTCTCCCTTCTTATAAACAGCAGCTTCCGCCTCTGCCTCCCTCTTTTGATGCCCTGCTGCAAGCTCAGGTGCTGTACATTCACCCCGCTTTTATATCCCACCCATTTGTTCCACATTCTCTTTTAATGCTACTATGGTTGACCTTATCATTTAAATTGCATGAAATCTAGGTGTCACAAACAATCTGTACAGTTGTTGTATGCTAAAAGATCAACCTACTCACCCCTCAGTATGAGAGAGGAAATAAGAAGTTATGACTTGGCACTCCCTTGATTCCAGGAATTGTTTGAGCTACTTAAGAATTGCAACTCAGTGTAACATGCTCTTGAGCCTTTGCTTTTCTGACCCTTTTTCATTCCTCTGGAGCACTCTGCTTATGAGTCTTTCCACTGCTAAGTTTTGCCCCCAGTTTCTATTTTCCCAGTTTCAGAAGACTGCAGCATCTAATAACTGCAATTGCTGTCATTATGATTATTGAGAGTTTTTCTTTCCAAGAGATTTTTTTCTTTCCTTTCCCTTTTCTTGGTGATAATTTTCTCTGAACTAATAATAAATCTTGGACTAGACATCTAATATTTCAATTATACTAACAACAAATTCTTGACTTGATGCATAAGGTGTGTTTCCTTTCTGCTTGTAACAAATTTTTGAATATAACACTTCCCCCACGGAACAGGCCAGCTGGCAGCATGCAGTAACCTATGAAACAGGCTGGGTGGTTGCACCACCAACGTGTGAGGTACGGCACCAGGGGAAACCCAACACGGGTATTACTGAGCATGCCTTACCCTGAAGGCCTGAGATTTGACAGATCTGCCCACAATAATCAGTTTAAAGCAGATTCTATCATGTTTGAGGTCCGTCATCGAATTTGGTGCGGCAGGATTTGATAGTCATCAGTCAACATTTTTCTGAGATTGCCATCAGTGTTAAAAAGACTGAAATCACATCTATGTCTTTAACCTCTTATTAAAAATAAAGATATAATCAAGAAGAGCTGGACCAATCAGACTAATGAAATCAGTCATTCTTGGCTATGCCCTACAAATATTTGAAGTTCTACAATACTGTTTTGGCTACAGAAATGCACCTAACTACTCTCTTTCAGATATTTGGTGTGGGTTTTGCTCGTAACTAGAAATATATTCTAATAAACCCAAAACTCATTAATAAATGATCCCAGAGATGGGGTTACAAAACTTTCTGAGGTTTGCAATTTTCTGATGAAATAGCTGCCACATAACTGCCACTAAATTCTTAAGCTTGTCCGACTTCAACTTTCACTGGGGACCTGAAAACCTCAGAGATCTGCTGAAATTCTGCTGACTCCTTGATGACTTCCAAGCCTGCCTTATTTCCCTCTCAACACCACCAGTTCCTTTCCCTCTCCTCAGCTGGAGGAGATAACCAGATGTCCTCTCTTACCCATCCCAGTGCAAACCCATGGCAGCCAACCAGACTGTCTCCTCTCCTAACAGGTTCAGTTCTTCTGCTCTTTCACTGACTCTCAGATTAGCTAATAATTATGTTTTCACCTATAAAAGCTTTCTAATACATTGCTTTTCCACATTGTGGCTGGTGTCCAGAGATTCTGGCAATGAGGAAATAAGAAACAATCCCCAGTCAGTGTCCAAAAAAAAAAAAAAAAGACAGTAAGCACCTCCATTATCCAACTTTATTGACAAGAGTATTGGAAATATATTGTGACTTAAAGGAGTCCTTGTAAGAAGGAGCATCAATGTAAGTTGCTAATTCCCCAAAGAAATAGACCATAGAGACTTCTGATTTTGAGAATCACACGAATCCAAGTGCACTTCAGACAATGCAAAAGCAATAGTTTTTTTGCTAAGATTTACCTAAGGCTTTATATAGGACTTAATTCTGTTTACTATAACTTGAGCAGAAATGCCAGTTTTCCTTTGATTTTTTTCTTTTTTGCTTAGAGAGCTATTCAGTTTAAAGTATTTTTATCACTTATTTGTGGCTTCTTTTCCTCTCAATACTTGCACAATCTCTTCCAAGAAGAACTGCAAGCTGGTTTGCCAACTCAAACTATATCCACCTAAAACAACCATTTTAATGTAATCTGAGAGCTTCACAAGTGCATATGGATTTGCTTTCATACCATACATGCCAACATTGATAATATTTTGCACCGTAGCACAGCTAATAGAGCTGCTGTAAAACATCTCACTGCAGGACAAAACTGTAAACTAGCTCTTCCATTCCTAGTATGAGACAGCAATTAGTACTGACTTTAAAAAAAAAAAAAAAAAGAGAATGCAGTAGAATTTACCACATAGTAGTGCAGAAGACACCACAGTGACCCCCAGTTGCTGGGGACAGACAGCAGCGTGCATGTGGTATCACAGCTTCTGTGGTGTGGTTAGCTGTGAGAAAGCAGGTTTTGCTGACCTACCTGAAGCGTAGTGTTTTCTTGTATCTTCTCTACAGAATCTACCGAGGAAACGGCGTCCCCACCCTGTAAATAAAATCTGTTGGAGGATGATTAGGGTCAGATTCAGTATTTCTGTAACACCAAGATGACTTCAGGCTGTTTGACTTCTCACACAGGGGTTTCTCAGAGGTAAAGCTGGCTTCCCTAAATGAGGGCAGAGGAATGAAACAGACACAAGTCCGTCGATAGATGGAAGGTAGCTGAAAATGGCTGTGCCTTTTGCATTCAACTTCCTTGAACTGCCCTGCAGGTACCCAAGAAGCAAAATCAGGAAAAACTTTCATTTCAGAGCTGCCTAATCCCATTTCACAAACAATTTTGGAATCTTCAAGGCTTTCATAGGGCAGGCAAAAAATCCACTAACAGATTCAGGCTCATAAGCCTGAATTCATCCTACCTGATTTTAAGCATCTAGTTCTAGCATGTAAACTAAGCACCTTCCTATTTCACTTAGTCTCATCCTTTCACACATGGTCTCTGTGGTTGTGTTCCTCATGTCCCAAGGCTCAAGGAGAAGACCAAAAATAAGAAGCACAAGGTGCAGCTCTAATAGATAAGAACCTTGTCCCAAAACAATGCTATTTACTTTGAGGGGAAAATAGAAAACTACTAAACTAGATTCCCTAAATGAATGGATGCTTGAGGGTATTATTCATAATTTTATCACTTCAGCTTCTCCTCCAAAAAGAGGTAACTGATTCATCTCATAAAGTCGGTGAGAAAGCAAATATAGTAACATCTGCAATCAGATACTACTGGTCCTTAGAGAACTAGAGGCATGATCAGGAGAGAAGAACTAAAATTCTGTAATCTGAGAAGGATTTGCATAGCGGGTGTGAAATGCTGCCTGGACCCACACCATACTGATGGCTCCCGCAGATTGAAGGAGGTATCATAGTGCACATACACAAGAGGTTCATACGAAGGGCACTTTATGTCTGTTATTTCCTGATGTTGTTCTTCCCATGAGTAATTCAGACTAGGTTAAGAACATTTTGAGCTCCCAATTTACTTACACCTCCATTGCTAAGTCTCGCTCTTCCAGGGCTCTGTGATAAGCACTGAAGTTGTTGGGGAGTACCGTAATTCTTGAGTGGCTGACAATCCAGCTTTCACATTCTGTTAATGGAAACTGGGTTTTGTTGATATATATCCTCTTAATTCTTCTAAATCATAGCAAGAGGTTGCACGTGCCCCTTCAGAACACCTGCATGGCTCTGAGGATCTAGGGAAAGAGGAGGGCCTTCACGACCCTTTTTATAGCTACAGAGAGGAATGGAGAGCCTTCCAGAAGGTGACTCATTCTAGCCTAAAGTGGAGTAATTTAAGACAGAGGCAGTTACCCTCTGCAAACATCTACCTCTGCCTGTTGACTACAGAGGGAGCCCTTAACCAGCTGGCTGGCTACAGATAGCTAAAGGTGTAATAGCTGACTTCTGATACCTACTTTTAGTTCAAAGGAGCCTGGAATAAAACAAAGAACTATATGCAAAGAAGTTGGGGGGGCTTGTTTGTTTCTTCTTCTCCCCCTCTCCTCTCCCTCTCCTCTTCCTTCTCTTCTCCCTCTCCTCTTCTCCTCTCCTTTTCTGTCCTGTGTAAGTCAACGACAGAATTGACAATGGAGATCTCCGAAGACTGTTATAATCTGGGGCTACTTTAGTTGTGATGATCTCAAGACAAAAAACTGTAACTGATTCATACATGTCTATGTGAGACAATGCAACAGAAGTTTGGTGAATAATGTTGGTACAAAGCAAGAACAGCATAGGGTTTTGATTAACAATGTAATACTATGATTATATAATCATATATATAATCATTAGTATACAATACTAATACTATGCTATAATTAACAATGTAATACCAACAAACACCCTTTTTCAACACAAAAAAGCCCTCCTTCACTCAGGTGTATCCTAAAAAAGAAGGCTGAAGCACACCAGAGGGAAAGGGGAAGTAACTCCATCAGTTACATCTCACCTTCCCTTCTATTACTATGCCACTTTCACATCCTCAAACATGCTGTGGTTCAGGGACTGACATATGGATCTCTCCTTCCACACAGGAATCTTGTATATAAGATAGAGAGCAAGGCCACCACTTAATCTTTGCCCTGCCTTGAGGGGTCTTTGAGGCCTTGAGACAAGCAAGGCCTAGTCATTTCTACTGAGGTCTGCTTGGTAATTTTACCAAAATTTTCACACACAGTGAACTGTCTCTAGCTCTTGCCTTCTCTCCATGGCAGAGAGAATAAAAAGACATAATATTTCTTCAAGAAATTAGGAAAATGGTGTCAGGGCCCTGAGCTTGTCCCCCTTGAAGAGTCTGGTGCCAGAGCTTAGGGCCAACTTGCAGCCAGATATACTGAGGGCTGCCCCATTCCTGATGACACCAAGTGGAGAGGCTCCCAGGCTGCCTCAACATGTCACAGCCTCTGCCCCTGGTCATGGGTCCCGCCACCACCACCTGGTGACCACCTGGCCTGGTGTCAGCCCATACGTGCCCTCACAGGGGTGACCAGGGCAGATGGGGCTGTCTCAGCTGTCCCCAGCTGCCCTGCTCCCTTGTGGGGTGGCTAGACATGCCCTGGCTGCCAGGCCTAGCTCTGCGACCACTGGGAGCTGTTGACTTCTGTGGCACGCTGAAAAACAGTAAGAAAAGTGAAATTTCCCAAGCAAGAAACGTACTAGGGCCCAGGGAAGTCTGGGCAGAAATTCTTCATGGTGTAGATTTAGAGTCCAGCTGGGTTAACTCTGCTGTAGAATCCAGCTCTGTGTCTATAGGCCTATATATACTATTTTGGTATCCAAAAGAGACCAGTACCCATAGAAGAAACAGAATATTTTACCCCAGAATACTTCCACTGCAGCATGATGGTTATGGGCATACTGGAGGGCCATCAGATAGGATCTGAGGTCCTGCAGCACAAGAAGAATTTGCAGCCAGCTTTTCTGCTCTTGGTGACTGAATTTGTTACATTGTGTAGTCAGTTAAAAAAGGGAGCTGCTTTAGTTTGTTATATGGACCCAAATCTTTATTTTGCTGTTGTGTTCTTGAGAAAAAAACACAGTTCAAAGTTCCCCATTTATTTTTGTCATTTCCCTAATTTTATGATCATTTCTGTTTTGGTTAGAAATATTCTGTAAATTTCACCTGAATTTGTGAACAGCTTTGGTAGGCATGAAACTGTATTTTCCAGGAAAACTTGCTACTTCTTGAGAAACTCTATGAAACTTGTCAAGTTCTTGTTCATTCCCAAATAGCTTTCCCTGCAACCTCTTCTGCAAAAAACTCTGCTTCTCTTCAGGCAGATGTTTTAAATACCAGACTTAAGCACATACACTGACAGGCTCAGGGAAAGAGGGAAAAAAAAGGCAGGAAAATCTGAGTATTTCTGCCCATAGCAGCCCAGAGAGGACTGCCCAGACTGAGGGGTTATGGATCCCCAAGGCTCCACAGCAGTTTCTGTCACAGCTCATCAGAGAAGGACAGACGTGACTGGCTGCCCCACATCTTCTGCCAGTCTCTTGGGTATAAACCACCTTAGTTTTCCTGAGCTTCATCCAGTTCTGCTGGGTCATGTATTAGTACATCAGAATGTTTATTGTAAGAGTAAAAATAGTGCTCCAGCTCTATGGGTACTGTAGCTACATCCAGAGACATATTGCAACTACCTTTCAGCCACGGTTGGGGGTCTCTGCAAGAAGAGCACTGTTCAGGAACATTTCAAATGCATTTTTCAGCTTCTCAACTTTTTTATAGCAGTGAAGTTCATGCCTCTGAATAAGCATTTAAATATGCACAAAGTGAGGTTTTTTTGCACAGCAAAACCCAAATGCGAGGCAAACTGCTATTAAAATCAAAATCAACATTAAGAACAAAACACAGCAGAAGTAATATAAAATCAGCATAAGGAGCTGTTTTTCAAAACACCTTTAATTTCCAAGATTAAAGGTGGTAGATGTGGCTGCACAAGAAAAATTGAGGACACCATAGCTGTGTCTTTCGATTGCTAATGTTATTGCAACCATAATACAGTTTTTGCTTAGTCTTACAAACTGTCGCATCTGCATTATGTAAGTAAAATATTATATATCTTAAAATCAGAATAGTTTCTCCTATTTCACTTGGACATGTCCCTTACAATACAGAAAAAGGCAGGGAGAGAGAGGGAAGAAGAGAGAGATATTCATAAGTCAGAGCCATGGGAGCTCAGGCAGTTTTAAAACACTGTCCACCTGATTTCAGTCTGAACACTCACCATTAGGGGCACAAATTGGAACTGTTATAAAACCATGTGCACAAAAATGTCTTTTCTTTCTCACGTAAGAAGTGAACCTTGAGTTACCCATTCCACATCCCAAGAATGAACCCAATGCCTTATGCCAAACCCAAGCCTTCGCTTACCAATCACAGAGTCATGAGACTAGCATACATATATTTCAAGGATAGCCTCTTCTGATTTCTTTCCAAGGACAGGTCTGTGTAAGAGAGAAAGTGAAAATGTGAATTTACCCATTCCTGAGAGACTTCAATATTTAATATAATTATATAATTGATCAATAGAATCATAGAATTAAAGAATTGTTATGGTTGGAAAAGATCTTCAAGATCATGAAGTCCAACCATAAGCCCTTCAACACCATGCCTATTAAACTAAGCATCTAAGCATCCTAAGCATCTCATCTACACGTTTCTTGAACACTGCCAGTATCATGACTCCACCACTTCCCTGGGCAGCCTGTTCCAAAGCTTTACCACTCCTTCTGTGTAGAAATTCTTCCTAATGTCTCACCTGAACTTCTCCTAGTGCAACATGTGGTCATTTTCTCTTGTCTTATCGGTAATTATTCTGGAGAAGAGATGGACCCCTGCCTCACTACAGTCTTTTTTCAGGTAGTTGCGGTGAGTGATAAGGTCTCCCTTAAGCCTCCTCTTCTCCAGACCAACTAACCCCAGCTCCCTCAGCTGCTCACAGAATCACAGAATGGTTGAGGTTTGAAGGGACCTCTAGAGAATATCGAGTTCAATCTTCCTGCTCAAGCACGGACATTGGCCACAGACCTCCAACTAGATATGGCACCATTTATCACAGCCTCTGAGCTCTGCCATCCAACCAGTTCTTAATCCACCTCACTGTTCATTTGTCCAATCCACACTTCCAGAGCTTTCCTATAAGGATGTTATGGGAAATGGTGTTGAAAGCCTTGCTGAAGTCAAGGTAAACAACATCCACGGCTTTCCTATCATATGTCCAGCCAGTCACCCCATTGTAGAAGGCTATTAGGTTCGTCAAACATGACTCCCCCTTGGTGAATCCATGCTGACTACTCCTGATAACATTCTTTTCCATGATACGCCTAGAGAAGGTCTCCAGGATGAGCTGCTCATCACCTTTCCAGAGACGGAGGTGAGGCTGGCCAGCCTGTAGTTTCCTCTTGCCCTTTTTGAAGACTGGAGTGACGTTGGTTTCTTCCAGTGCTCCGTCACCTCCCCTACTCTCCAAGGCCTCTTGAAGATGAGTGAGAACGGCTGAGCAATAACTCCTGCCAGTTCCTTCAGCACTTTTGGGTGCATCCCATCCAGGCCAATAGATTTATGGGTGTCCAGTTTGCCTAAATAATCCCTAACCTAATCCTTCTTAACCAGTAGAAATTCTTCCCCTCTCTTGGTTCTCTCTCTCATATCTTGGCTCTGTAGTTCATGGGGACCAGCCTTAGCACTAAAGACAGAAGCAGAAAAGGCATTTAGTAACTCTGCTTTCTCCCTCACCGAGGCACCCTCTCCATTCAGCAGTGGACTAACATTTTTCCCTAGCCTTCCTCTTGCTGCTGATGTATTTATAGAAGCCCTTCCTGTTGTCCCTGACATCGCTCACTAACTCTAATTTCAAACGGGCCTTGGCCTTCCTCGTTTCACCCCTGCATTCTCTGACAGTGTTCCTATATTCTTCCCAAGTGGCCTGGCCCTTCTTTCACATTACATATGTGCTCTTTCTCTCATTAAGTTTACCCAACAGCTACTTGCCTGTCCATGCAGGTCTCCTGCCCCCACTGCTCAATTTCTTTCTTGTAGGAATGCAGCAATCCTGAGCTTGGAGAAAGTAGTGTTTGAATATTAGCCAACTCTCCTGGACCCCCTTTCCTTCTACGGCCCTGGCCCAGAGGATTTCTCCAAGGAGCTTCTGGAAGGGGTCAAAGTTGGCTCTCTTGAAGTCCAGGGTAGCAATCGTACTTCTTACTCAGCTTCCTCTCCTCAGGATTGTGAATTCCAACATCTCGTGGTCACTGTAACCAAGATTGCCCCCAATCCTCACATTACCCACTAGACCATCTCTGTTGGTTAGGATCAGGTCTAGCAGTGCCCATTCCCTTGTTGGCTCCTCAACCACCTGGACCAGGAAGTTATCTGTAATGTTCTGCAGGAACCTCCTGGACTGTCTGCTCCCAGTGGTGTGATTATGTCAGCAAACATCAAGGCCACTGAAGTCCCCCAAAGGGACCAGGGCCTGGGATCGCGAGGCTTCTTGCAGCTGCCTCTAGAAGCCTCATCCACTTCCTCTTCCTGGTCAGAAGGCCTGTAGTAAACTTCCATGACTGTGTTGCCCTTGTTGGTCTACCCTTTAACCTCTACCCACAGGCTCTCAACTTGTACTTCGTCCTCCCGCATGCCGAGCTCCATACATTCCAGTTGCTCTCTCATGTAAAAAGCGACTCTGCCACCTTTTCTTCCTAGCCTGTCCCTCCTGAAAAGCCTAAAGCTCTCCATGGCCACGTCCCAGTAATGAGAGCTGTCCCACCATGTCTCAGTAAGTGCAATGGGATCATGGCTTTGCAATCACACATGCATCTCCAATTCCCCTTGTTTATTCCCCATACCGTGTGTATTTACATAGAGGCATTTGAGTTGGACTCCCAGTGTGCCTCTCATTCTAGCTGAGGCAGCTGCAGCTTGACTCTGTGGGCCTTCAGAAGTACTCATACTTTGCCGTTTAGTCTCTGTAGACCCAGGGCAGGCCTTCGCAGGCTTTGACACTAGGCTGCTGTGAGTGGCATGACAGGCCATCGCCTACCTAATCACCTGCTTCCCTGATGATACCCACCTCCCACCTCGAATCTAGTTTAAAGCCTTCTTGATGAGCCCTGCTAGTTCATGATCTAGGGCTCTCTTTCCCCTTTGAGAAAGATAGATCACATTAGATGCCATCATGCCTGGCATTGCATAAGGCTTCCCATTGTCAAAGAAACCAAAGTTGTGGTAATGACAAGAGCCACAGAGCCATATCCTCCTGTATCTTTCTATATTGCTGCCAGCACCAGGAACAGCAGAGGAAACCTGCTCCTCATAAGGTCTGTGCTCCAGCCCCTTCGCCAACTTTGTTGCCCTTCTGTGGACACGCTCCAGCACCTCAATGTCTTTCTTGTAGTGAGGATCCAAAACTGAACACAGGATTCGAGGTGCGGCCTCACCAGCACCAAGTACAGGGAGGTGATCACTTCTCTGGTCCTGACGGTTACACTGTTTCTGATACAAGCCAGGAGTCCATTGGCCTTCTTGGCCATCTGGACAACTGCTGGCTCATGTTGAGCCATCACCCCCAGCACCTTTGCTGCCACACAGCTCTCCAACCGCTCTGCCCCAGGCCTATAGCGCTGCATTGGGTTGTTGTGACCGAAGTGCAGGATCCAGCACTTGGCCTTGTTGAACCTCATACAACTGGTTTCAGCCCATCAATGCAGCCTGTCCAGATCCCTCTGCAGAGCCTTCCTACCCTCAAGCAGATAAACTCTTCCTCCCAGCTTGGTGTCATCTGTAAACTTGCTGAGGGTGCACTCAATTGCCTCATCCAGGTCATTGATAAAGATATTAAGAGGACTGGCCCCAACACTCACCCTTGGCGAACACCACTCAGGACCAGTTGTCAGCTGGATTTAACTCCATTTGCTACCACTCTCTGGGCCTGGCCATCCGGCCATCCAGTTTTTCACTCAGCAAAGAGTCAACTGGTCTAAATCATGCGCTGTCAGCTTCTCCAGGAGAAGGTAGTGGGAGACTGTGTAAAACGCCTTATGGAAGTCTAAGCAGACCACGTCCACAGCCTTTCCCTCATCCACTAGGTGAGTCACCTGATCATGGAAGGAGATCAGGTTGGTGAGTCAGGACCTGCCTTTCATGAACAAATGTTGGCTGGGCCAGATCCCTGGGTTTTCCCACACATGCTGTGTGATCGCCCTCAAGTTGATCTGCTCCATAAATTCTCTCATACTGAGGTCAGGCTGACAGGCCTGTAGTTCCCTGGATCTGCCATCCAACCCTTCTTGTAGATGGACATCACATTGGCAAGTTCCCAGTCATCTGGGGCCTCCCCTGTTGACCAGGACCGCTGATAGATGATCAACAGCAGCTTGATGAACACTTGCCAGCTCTCTCAGAACTCTCAGGTGGATCCCATCTGGACCCGTACACTTGTGGATGTCCAAATGAGATGGATAGATGCTTACACATTTGTATGAAATTTTTCCTACCTATCTTCAACATATCATCTGCAGAGATTGCTCTCCAAACAAGGAGGTCTTTTTCTCCTCCTGCACAGGAAAGCCTCAGCCCAATAGAACTGCTTTTGCTAAGTTTGCAAGACTGAATTCTAATGTCACTTACATATTCGCACTGCCAGTTTCAGCTGTAAGTGCTTTTTACTTGAGCAAACAGGTAGAAAAAGCAAAACTAAGGAGATCTGCAGCTCCAGAAAGTCTCCAAAAACAGAGAAAAACCTGGAGGCTGCAGCACAGGAAGAGAAGAGGCACTCCTTGGTACCACCCGACAATCACACTTGCCCATAACCCCAGGCAACAAACTCCAAAGTGAACTTCAATGTACAAAAATCTACCTGCCTCTACCACACTAGCACTTTGTGCATTCAGTAAAAAAGATGTCCCCATGATGAAAAAAAAGTCAAATTCAGACAGCGGTTCAGAAGAAGATGAGGTGGTTGAAAAGAAAATGGGGGTTGTGGCTCCCTGCCACCCACATGTCCCTGGAGGGAAGACTCTTTCTGCCCAGGCTTCCTTTCCCACACTGAAGCCTTCCAGTGGTCTGCAGTCTGTATTGCTGCAAAATCCACCCAGTGCCTTCCAGAGCAGCAGGAAAAGTTTATTTCCTTTCAGTCATCTCAGAGACTCATTTTCCTAATTTGTTGCTTTAATTGCCTCTTTTGCTATGGCTCACAGCCCTGCAAGTCTCTTTTTTACTCTCTGAAAGATACGTGGTCAGGTTGCATATTATTGGTTTTATTGAAACTCTATATAGATTTTTTTTTTCCAGGAAATGACAACCCCAGCTTAACTGTAGCACAAGACAGCATCACAGGTATGCCACAAATACTGCTGTGAATCACCAGCCAGCCTTAGAGGAAGTTGTTAATAGTTGCAGATTAAAAAAAAAAAAAAGGCAAAATTTAAAATTTTACAGTAAGCCTTGCTTACTGTAAAATTTTAAAGACTCCTCGGGGAGCAGGTAAATGGTAAAATTATTTGTTAGTTTTGATTTATAATGATCATTAATATAAGTAGCAATTACCTCCCCAACAGCTGGAGGTTGCTGAAGGTAGAGTGCCAAAGGCATCGGTGAGGCAACTGTTTAAAAAGCACACAAAAGTGTGATACCAGTCTCTGCACTCAACTATTCTTCCCACCTTTCATCTCTTTCTTTCTATTGCTTTCAACCCTGCAGCATCACCACATCAAGAAGATAAAGAACTGTGGTTCCAGTCCACCTCATGCAACAGCTTCTTAGAACTGCAAGGCCAGTTTGGCTTTGCAAAACTTAAACTTGTGCTCAGAGAAGGGCTTCCACTATGCAGTAGAGATGTGGTGGGACTGCATGAGTTGATCTCCTAGCTGCAAAGACGGCAGATACATCAGCACAGCGCTCTGCCAGATCCAACTACCTCTAAAACGTCTCTATGTTAATACAGCTGGGCTTCTTCTGCGGCTTTGATTTGTCTCTCTTCACAATATCAGAGGCAAGTTTGATTCCATCTTTCATGTCATTGTATTGCAGGGTATAAACATATTCTAATTTTACTTGCACATTTTTTTTTCACTAGTACTGAAAAGAGAACGAACCAGGGATAGGTTCAGATTGTGTCAAAGTCAACCAGAAACCATGAAGATGAAAAATTCTGTTATTTCCACAGTCATTTTGAAGATCTGAATTTAATTTTAGAAGTACAAATTCTGTTTGTCAAATATTTTGTATTACTTTCTGTCGAGATATGGAACTATCCAGAGCAGTTACAAATAGCGATAGACCAAAGGACACAGTTTTATTGAACAGAACTTAATGGTCTCAACCTTGAAGAGAAATGTGCTGGCTTCGATCAGCTGGTTTCCAGCTGGATCAGAGTGAGTGAGGTTTGTAAAGTCTGCATTCGTCTTTTTTGAACTCATTGTGAAAACCAAGCATTTCTGGAAAAGAAGAACCATGCCCTTGCTTCTTGTAACAGTTTAATAGTTTTGCAACAGATGACACAGGAAGTGCTATTTCCTATTTTCAAAGATAGGGTTTAACTATATGTTCAGTCACAAAGAAGACACAGTCGGAAAAAAACAAGCTTGGTAAATCAGTGAGTAAATCATTTTTCTTCCCTTTCTTCTACATATAAATGCTTATATATGGATACTGATTAAGTGGGGAAGTATGCATGCTTAATTACAGTGCTAGGAGAGCTACCATTTAAGCATTGACACTCTTTTCAAGAATGACTGGATTCAGTAGACAGCTTAGAACCCAGGATAAGGTAAGTGCGAGAGCTAAGAATTAAACTGGATAAATATTGTATAAAATTGTCAGGTTTTTTTGTTCTATAAACTTCCTGGACATTGGTTTGAAGCCATTCTAGGTCAATGACTCTAAGGATATAAAAATTGATACTTTTTTTTCACAATCTAACTGCAGCAAATAAAAGTCATATATAACTCTTTCAGATAAAGATGACAGACGTCCCCTTTCACTAACCTATCACAACCTGTCTGAGTGTCTTTATATTATTCAAACATATAATCTGTTAAAAGTACTGATTCTTCATGTGAAGACTTCTTTGGGATTGGTTCGTCTTTTTTTTTTTTCTTTTTCAATTTTATTCTCATGGCCATCACATTAGAAAGCCTGCAGTCCACATCTAAACTAGAAATAATAGTTTTATGTTCGGTCATGATCTGGCTTGCAATTTCATGTTAGTGAGGGTTTTACATAGAAGAAATCCATCGGTGCTGTGCTGAAACTGTACCATTCTTACACAGAAGGAAAAGTGAGCCCTCCTGCTTGGATAACTTGCTTCTTCAGGATTACCAAAAAAAGCTGTAGTAATCTAAGAATATAAATTTTATTTTGCAGTATATCAAACACGCAACAATAGCAACATTCACATTCATTGGAGAATTCCAGTGTAATTAAACAATTAACATATCAGTGGGTTCAAACTGCCCTGTGGAGACACAGCAATAATAGAAGGACAGGATGGCTATGGCCCTATGTCATATGAACAGCAATGCTAGCACAGGACTTAGCCTACACTAGAGAAGAGAAATTTAGTTTCTTTCTGTCTCAGTTTCTCTTTCTCAGAACACTTATTTTGAGTGCTTATGCTGATATTTTAAAGCACATTTGTTTATATAAGAATACATACTACTTCTTTCGTCTTGCGATGACATAGGCTGACGCTACTAAGTCCAGAAAAGCCCAGGATTTTTGCAGAACTGTTATCTGCTTTGTACAGGAAAAGAAACAGCAAGATCTGAAGAATTTAAACAGAGTTAAGTATGTTTTTAGCTTTTGAGCCCAAAACATATTTTTTTTCCTGGAAGTTCTATAACATTGTAAAAATGAATTAGGTGGGAGGAAAGTAATTCTGAAGATAAGATGTTTCTAAAGCAGAGCAGTTATGAAAGAGGGAAGCACCTTTCTGTAAACAAATCCAGGAAAAGTTTTGTTTGTACCACGTGAAAAGATGTGCCTGAAGGAAAATATCACCTCCAGGTCTTAAGTATAGCATTTAGTTTACACTTCTATTTTTCCTTCAGCTATTTCAGTAACTCTAGAAAAGTGTGAGCAAAAATTTGTTCCACAAGCTGGTTTTGGTCCATGTGTAGTCTCTGCTATAGTTTTGCCTGTTCGGAGACTCCTTCTGGAAAAGCAAAGGCAAAGGACAGGGTAGGAAACAGATGGCATCTCCCTTGCAACATCTGCTATCAGGGTAGCATTTTTCTTCATTTAGGTTTCAGTTACACTCTGGGCTGCATTCTGTACTCTTCATAAAGTGCCCCGGTTTCCACTGACACATGCTTTCAAACCGACTACAAGCCATTAAGTCATTTCTTCTTCATTGTCATAAATACTGCCTTTTGTGAAAACGAAGAGAGCAAGAATGGAGGGTAACTTTGTGTTACCTCACGTTAGCCGGGGAGTTGGACTAGATGGTCTCTAGAGATTCCTTCCGATCTCAACCGTTCTGTGATTCTGTGACACTTATTAACACATTTGAAAAGAGAAAGGGAGAGGAAACTCTGGAGGTCATTTAGTTTT
The DNA here is from genome assembly GCA_003342815.1 of Eudromia elegans. NCBI lineage: Eukaryota > Metazoa > Chordata > Aves > Tinamiformes > Tinamidae > Eudromia > Eudromia elegans. The sequence goes on from PTEX01000081.1 coordinate 899,575, forward strand.
GAGATGAGTGACCACTGTGTGAATGCTCTTCTGTCTTGCAGTTGTTGAATGTTCTGATTTCTGTGAGGAAACTCTTGAAGAACCCCTTCATTACTCAGCAGGTTCATTGAGCAATGATTTGTGATGACTACCATCCCTTACGATGTCGGTGTAGCACCGCTCCCGGAGACTTAACTACAAAAATTTGTAAATGTCTCTTAGTCAAACTTAGACAAGCCTATTGGAAAAAATAAAAATAAAAACCTTATAGGGACTAACCAACACTCAAAAGCTAACAAGGCTTCTCTAAAAGAAGCCCAAATGTCCAAATGCAGAAGCTAGAGTCATGATTTTATGCCACATCTTCACTACAAGAATCTATGAAGTTGCAATATGTGCAGCTTTGTTATATCTCACAATGAAATCCAAGTATATCCCTTTTGACTTCAAGTGTTAAGATTGTTAAGAAACTCAAATTTTCTTCCCTCGAAGCAGTAACCCCATATTTTCCCTACAAGAATTCTTTCTCATCTCTCCAATTTCACTTAATTGCAAACAGGTTTCAAAAATGAATTTAAATGAATTTTTCTGTGGTACAACAATGATTTGGGCCAGAATGAGTCTAAAGAGTGAAAAATTTGGCCAACCTTTCTAATTTAACCCTTTATTCTGTGGGAGGGATTCTCTTTTGGCCCTGCAGATTCATGTACTGACAAATACGAGCCATGAGGACTGGCAGTAGCTATCAAGATTAGCATCACAAGGGGAATGTTGAGTATATGACTAGATAGATTATAGGTGAGAGATGGTACATCTCAAAATGAGGCCATGGCATGTGCTCTTATAGCCATAGGCAACACTGGCGGTCTTAGAGCAATTTATTTATCTGCCTTCACTACTGTCTACTTCATGGGGTGCAGGTATTTTGCAAGGCCTAATGCACAAATAGGACTGAAGGTCTAAGCCACGCAAAACTGTACTGAACTTCTTGGGGACTCAGAACATAACCAGTTCACAATGAGAAAATGAGAGTGTCTGTCTGTTGGACTGGGCATATATTTAGACTGTTTTGCATGATAAACACACAGAATAATTTAGAAGTGAAAGAAAAGAAAAATCCCCTTAAGTTTCTAGCTTAGGTTAGGCTTGGTTGCACTCTATGGTAGAAACTGTCCAGAATTTCCGCCAGCAGTAAAAACTACCCTGCACGCGCTGTAACTGTGGATGTTTGGGCAGGCCAGCGAGACATTGACGGCCTCATTCAGGCATAAAACCTGCAAAAAACCTCTGCAAGTGAAATTCCTTAAGACTCCAAAGACTGTTTTGTAATTTGAGAAGAAAAATATGAGGTAAATATTAGCTTTCAAATCAGAATCACCTCAGAGAAGACTGTGTATACTTATAGAACAAGATCATAGATAAATCTGCAGGTTCCTTTAGTAATATTCCCATTTCTTAAGGTTCATGCCTAGATTATTTTAAGCCAAAGCAGATTCCTTCTCAAGGTCGGCAGCTTCAGCAGAAAATATTCCTCTCAGCATGAAAATGAAAACTGGAAAATGATAAGTTTAAAAAATCAAATGCAAACACTGTCTCCCTACAGAATTTGTTAGTGAGATGATTAGTTTTGACAAATTCTTCATGGTTATGTTGATGTGCATAAAATAAAGACAGTTTTGGAAAGCATTTTAGAAAATATTTTCCTATTTTGTGCTTGCAATAAAGACACAAACCTGACTTCAAACCCAACTAAATGCTCAACAATTTCCTATCAGATCACCGGTTGTAAACCAAAGACACCACAGCACACACTGTGTTTCTGGGACACACAAATGTGACTTGTACAGAGGAGGAGCTGAATTTTGGCAGTGCAAAGATGAAAGGCCTGAGAAATAAAGAAAAAGAATCAGTAGGAAACTAGCCACTGGTTTTCCTATATAGGAAGGAATAGCCACTGCTATTCCTACAATTTTGTTGGTTTTGCCTGTAAGTCTCAGGCTAAATTCCAATCTAGGTAATAAAGGTTTTTGCTGTCTTGTCATTTATATATATACACAACTGTGTGCATAAAAATATATATATATATATATGCAGGTGAGAAAAAACAGTGAATAACATGGTGCAATCAGTAAAATGTTAAGATTGTTTGTGTGATATCTCTATATATTTGTGTCTGTATATCTCTCCACTGAGATAAAGGCCTAGATTAAATTAAGACTGAGTTCTGCAATTAACTATGAGGAAGTAGTGCTTTCCTCAGACAGCTGAGTAACCAAACATAAACTGAGACACTTCAGAAATTTTACAGGCTGTAGATCAGGGCAGACCACTGCGGTTACTGACTGTGGCCTCTACCAAAACACAGGCTAGGGCACATGCCTGTACACAGCCTCAGCTACTGGCTGAGTTTCTTTGGCTATGTTTAGTCTTACAGTACTCAAGTGGTGATTGACATGGTGGTTTTGAGAATGTGGCCTCAAAACTCCTAACCAGCCTGGAACAAAAGAGGTCTGGAAAAATAAGTGCCTGGAGGAACATACACATCTCCATTGAAAATGTGCTCAGGGATGGCAAAGAGGAAAAGCACAAGGAGTACTGCATTACATGAGCTGTCAGGGCTCCCAGAACAAGTTGGGGCGAGGGCAGTGCCTGAAGTCTTCTGAGCTGGAAGCAGTCTGCAGCCTTAGTCAAGAGAACAGTTTGCCTATCTTTCTTTTAATTGTGAATTTCCATGCAGGTTACCAGTTGAACGTGTCCAGTACTTTCTGCAGAGGAGAGAAAGGAGAGAACTACAACCGACTTTCATTCCAGAGCTACACAACATTTGCCTTTTTGTCCCAGGTCTGCCCTGCCTACTCGCCTGCCCTGCAGTCCCAGGATGGCAGATTCACTTGGTAAGTATTCTTGGTGCTGCTGCAGCACAATCATTTCTACATCACCAGCAATCTCATTCACAGAGTCACAGAATCATGGAATGGCTGAGGTTGGAAGGGACCTCTAGAAAACATCTAGTCCAATCCACCCCTGCTCACACAGGGACACATAGAGCAAAGGATCACATCTAGTGGGTTTTAAAGATCTCCAGAGAAGGAGACTCCACAGCCTCTCTGGGCAGCCTGTTCTAGGGCTCTGTCACCCTCACAGGAAAGAAGTTCTTCCTCACATGGAGATGGAACTGCCTGTGTTTCAACTTGCACCCATTACCCCTTGTCCTGCCACTGGCCACCACTAAGAAAAGTTTGGCCCTCTCCTCCCTACATTCTCCCCTCAGGCTCAGGTACTTACACACATTGATCAGATCCCCTCTCAGCCTTCTCTTCTCCAGGCTAAACAGGCTCAGCTCACTTAGTCTTTCCTTATGCAATAGATGCTCCAGCCCCTTAATCATCTTTGTTGCTCAATGATGGACCCTCTGCAGGAGCTCCACATCCCTCCTGCGCTGGGGAGCCCAGAACTGCACTCAATACTCCAGGTGCAGCATCAGCAGAGCTGAGGAGAGGGGCAGGATCCCCTCCCCTGACCTGCTGGCAACGCTCCTCCTGATGCAGGCCAGGATCCCATTCTTGGCCATGAGGGCGCATTGCTGACCCATGGTGAGGACTCCCAAGTCCCTCTCCGCAGAGCTGCTTTGCAGCAGGTCAGCCCCTAGTCTGTGCTGGTGCCTGCAGTTACTACTCCCCAAGTGCAGGACCCTGCACTTGTCCTTGTTGAACCTCATGAGGTTCCTCTCTGCCCAGCTCTCCATCCTGTCCAAGTCCCTCTGAATGGCAGCACAGCCCTCAAGAGTGTTGGCCACTCCACCCAGTTTTGTATCATCTGCAAACTTGCTCAGGGTGCACTCAGTGCCCTCCTCCAAATCGCTGATGAACAAGCTGAACAGCCCTGGGCCCAGCACTGACCCTTGGGGGACACCACTGGCCACAGGGCTCCAACCAGACTCAGCCCCATTTATCACAACCCTCTGAGCTCTGCCCTCCAGCCAGTTCCCACTGACATTCCCACTGACATTAAGGCTCTCAGTAAGGCACAAACAACCCAGCAGTCAGCAGGGTTTGACCCATGCCTGGATGCCTCTGCCAGGGCTTGGCCTTCCTTGGGCGAGGGCTGCAGCGTGGGCTGCACAACAGCAACATGGCTGGGCTGCTGAGGAGGGCTGTGCTGAGGAGAAACACAGCTGCCCACTGCGTGCCACCTGCCCTGCTTGCCCCTTCCTGTCTCTCTGGTCTTCCGAAGCCACTGCTGAGCACAACGGCCGCAGACTCGCCACTGCGCATGCTACAGTCATCATTCCTGTGCTGCCAGCTGACCTGCTCTCCTCAGTAGGAGGCACGCTCCATGCAGAGCACCTGTGGAAGTGGCACATAGCACACTTCCAACAAGCAGCAACTTCCTTCATAGCCAGAGAGACTGGTGTGTGCGTGTGCTCTGCCACTTCATTTTCCTCTCGAGCTTAGCATCAGCAGTGCCTGTATGCTGAAGAGACAGAAATAATCTAGGGGAGGGCAGCAATGGCAATAGAGTGCCCTGCCATTAAACATCCTTTTCTTCCTTTCCAGATGAACTCATGGTGGAAAACTACACCACTGACGGAGAAAACTTGCTGCTGACAACTGAATTTGAGTATGATGCAGCCCCATGCATGAACATTGAAGAAAAGAACTTTGCAGCAAAATTTTTGCCACCACTTTACTCTCTGGTGGTGATATTTGGCCTCCTGGGCAATGTGCTCGTCGTCCTTATTCTGGTGAAATACAAGCGGCTGAAGAGTATGACTGACATCTACCTGCTCAATTTGGCAATATCTGATCTGCTCTTTATATTTTCCCTCCCGTTTTGGGCTTACTATGCTGCCCACGAGTGGATTTTTGGCGACGCGCTCTGCAGGATTCTCTCGGGTGCCTACCTCCTCGGCTTCTACAGCGGCATCTTCTTCATAATCCTCCTCACCATAGACAGGTACCTGGCCATAGTGCATGCAGTGTTTGCTTTGAAAGCCAGAACAGTCACCTATGGCATCCTGGCCAGCACTGTCACTTGGGTTGCTGCTCTCTTAGTCTCCCTCCCCGGTGTCTTCTTTCACAAAAGTCAAAAGGAAAATTCACGTTTTACTTGCAGCCCTCATTATCCACCAGCTAGTGCTATAGATTGGAAGTACTGCTACACTTTAATGATGAACATCCTGGGACTTATTCTCCCCATGATCATTATGATTTTTTGCTACTCTCAAATTCTAAAAACATTAATGAGATGTAGGAATGAGAAAAAGACCAAAGCAGTCAGACTAATTTTTGTGATCATGATTTTTTACTTTGTCTTCTGGACACCATTTAATATCGCCTCTTTTCTGTATACCTTTCAAACTCCATTATCCCTCAATACTTGTGAATACAGTGGTCGACTGGGGAAAGCAATCCAAGTGACAGAAACAATTTCAATGATCCACTGTTGTATCAACCCGGTGATCTATGCATTTGTTGGAGAAAAATTTAGGAAATATCTTTATGCCTTTTTCCGCAAGCATGTTGCAGCTCACCTCTGCAAAAAGTGTCCTGCTCTTTATCGTGAAAAATTAGAAAGAGTTAGTTCCACATTCACACCATCCACTGCAGAGCATGACGTCTCAACTGGACTGTAAGAAACACATTGAAAGATGAGGTAGTAAATTTTGCATCACCCTCTTTGCCTTAAGGACTGCATGAAGTTTTTATTGAAGATGTGTATGGTAATCACTACTAAAAACTGGATTTTTGTAGCTATTGTATTGTAGTTAATTGTAGTATTATTGTGGCTAATTCTTCCCTTGGATTACAGCATTTTCTGCTTTTAAACTAAGAGAACTGAAGAGTTCTCCAGAAAAGGTAAATGCCACAGTACCATCACTTCAACATTTGCATGAGGCCAAGAACAGTAGGATTCTCGTGTTTGACACAAATTTTATCCGATGAATAAATGCTAACAAGATTTACTTATGAGGGATATAATATTGAAGAGACTAAGGAGTGATGTATCATGTCATGAGAGCCATTTTTTGTTTTGCAAACAATATAAGATAAATACTTGGAGGAAGTTTTGAGGATTGAGGAACCTGTTCAGTTTTCAGCATTAATGATAAACCTAAAATCCTGATGGCTTTTGGAAGCGACAGTGTTCTTTCTGTAACACAGGGAGCTATTTGGAGGCATTTAGCAGTCTTCATTTTGCTCCTCTTCCCCTACATGAATAAAAGGCATTTCCATTAATATGAGGTTGGAGATGAATATGAGATACATGAATATCTCTTCTCTGATGGAAGAGGTGACAGACCTTCATTTTGGGCCATTCTAGTCACGGATTTATCTAATATGTAAATTTAATTACATGTAATATTTAATTCTTTTAGCTATAACCTAAATTATAGTATTTTGTTTTACTTCATCAATTTCATGCCTCCCATATCAATCTTCAATTGCTAACATCCTCCAAATGGCAACACCATGGCTTCTGTGGGTTCAATGTTACAAATAACTGCATACTCCAAGGCTACTGACTCCTCAACAAGGCAAAGCTGCACCCCAAAAACCCACAATGTATTTTCAGGAAAAACATGTCCCCCCAAGAAAAAGAGTACATGATCAAGAGAAGAAAAGAACATCAGCAAAGCTCCACAAAGACGGAGTAGAATTACCTTGGTATTTGCCGTGTGAGATTTTGCATAAAAATTAAAATACCATCATGTGTCTGAATGATTTTGGAAAGCATGAGCACAGTATTGACTGGAGACTGTTCTAGTCCTGGATAGATAAATTGAATATGCAAAGGGCCTGTCAGAAGCAATAACTAGGGCGAGGCTCCTACATGATATGAACATGCTGTGAGCATACAATGTAAGTTGGTGTTTTGGGATAACTTCTGTGCAGAAAGTCCAGAAGAGCAACTCACTCCAGAGTAGACATTCTGCCTTTCACCTTCTCAGGAGAATACTTGCCACTGAGCACTGCTGCCACAATCAAAAATCAGTCCTTATTGAAGACTTAGGGTCAGTAGTAGCAGCACGAGCTGGAGCGTCCTGCTCTCAAGAGGCCTCTGGAGGTGGCGGTTGAAGGAAGGTTCTGAAGTCTCACCCTTGCTTACCAGACAACTGAAAGAGTGAGCGTGCAATGAGGAAAAGAGAGCCCAGAACAACACTGTCCCCTAGGAAAAAATGTTAAGGTTCACGTAGCTTGAATTGTTTAATTTAGCTAAATCTCACCATTCAGAACTGTCTCCTCTACTCTACAAGTCTCCTATGGTCTTAAATTTATGCCTTTATCTGGGATTTCTCTGTAAAATAGAGTGGGGACATGATGTTAGCAAAGAGAGAAGTGTAGGTGGAAGAACTTTGTGCTTTATGCTGTGAGGAAGTGCACCTAACATTAGGCATGCAGCTTACCTGCCTAAATTAGCAGCAAGTCTCTTCAGTGCCCTTCAGCGGCCAGTTGAGGGAAAGAGATGTCTGTGTCAGAAGCAGAAACCAAATTTAAATGACCTCTTGGGATGATTACCTCTCTGACCATGGAAGGAACGTGGAAATGCTGGCCTCGTAATTTAGGCATCAGATGCCTCAGAGTGGGTAGCATGAATACTCTTCTCCCTTCGGCCTTACAATTTCAAGGCACTATTAGTTTTCAGCTATTATATTGTCAGATATGACATTCTGGCTATTCCTCTATGAGGTTAACAGCCGAAGAAGTAGGAACTGGAAGATAGTACCATCATAGTAAACTTTCCTGCTTGGAAATGACCTTTTTCTTTCTTTTGCACTTTTTTATTGCACTAAAGCAAAGCACCTTTATACTATTAAAGCAAAAAAATAGTGTGATACAGATATTGTAAGTATGATTATTTCCTTTGCTGTATTTTATTTTAAACTCTTGATTTCTAAGAATTATTTCCTCCTCTTCTCATGTTAATGCAGTGATATTAATAAAATCAATGTCTGAAAAGCAATACACACTCTCCAGTCCATGCTGTCCTTGTGAATGAGAGGCAATCAGCTCCGATCCTAGAGGGCGGGTGGCAAAAGGGACAGCCACGGAACTGAAACCACTTTACCACACTCTGAGGCAAATGAAATCTGTCAAGTAGAGATCTGCCTGTGCAGTCTAGAAGCTCTGGTAGCTGCTGTGGCTTTAGTCCACCCAGAAGCTTAAGAGTAGACTTTTGGAGAAGTTAGGAAGCACAAATTTTAAGATGGATGAAATGTGGCAGGTAGGAAGAAAAGGGCTGTGTACACTGTAAATAGGAGGAAGTGGAGAATACAAAGAGCAATAAAAGATGGCACTTTGTCACTGGGATAAAGACAGGATTTTCAATAAACTTTCTGCAGCTGATTTCAGATCTTATACTGAATCTGTATCACAGAGTCATCACAACCAAGTGGCCTTATCTCCCACATTTTCTGTATAGGCAAATTTAAGCATTTAAAGCTCAATATGGAAATGTGCCTCTGCTTCCATGTGTCATTCTCCCTGTTGCAGTGTCCCAACCCCTTTCTTCCAGCTTACCATCCAGACCCTCCTCTCTTGCCTGCGCTGTTTTCTTATCTCTTTTCTACAGAACGAACTAGATTATACATGCACAGCTTTGCTTTCCAGTGTTCATGGTGTGTTTCATGCTGACAGGAAAAACAAAAACACCAAACCCCAAGCGATTTGCTTATTGTCATATTACATGCCCAGCAAGGATCATTTTTGGTCTATCAGGATAGGTCTTTGTGATGGTTATTGCACTGAGGCAATTAAAGTGCTTGTGGCCTCCAGACAGCTTTGCAGCAAATTCTGAGTCTTGGCTGGTCAAATGGGCCTGCAGCCTGGTACAGAATCAGGTCAAGTAGCTCTGAATTAGGCTAGCAGTACTCGATGCTGTCTGGCCACAGTGAGGCTATGTTAACCCATAGGAAAGGTTTAGCAAGATGCCCAGGACTTGGGAAAGACAACACAAATCACAAACCACTATGCACAGGAAGCAAAAATTACACAACTTGAGTTATGTGAGGAAAAGCGCTGAGATGAAGGTATAGTGTGTACATAAGAGCTAGAAAAGCAGAGATACAGAAACTGCGTGAGGGACCAGAAGGTGCGGTAAAGAATTGCAGGGCACCCCAGAATTGTAATTAGAGCAAACTGAACAGCAGAAAGAACCGCTGTGATGCTTGGGAGGCACCTGAGACTCTCCGCCAAGCGACTGAAGAAATGAAAGCGTGCATTAGAAAGAATGTGCAGGGAACAGCAGAGAGCCGACATGATTCAAGAGGAGACCTCTGGAAATGCTGCTGATTTACAACACTGAACTTCTCAGATGATGGCACTGGAAGCATTTGGGTAGGACTGCCCCAAACAGCAAAAGAAATCTGCAGATTGTCACTGGCAGATATTTTCTACAGGGCCAAAGGAAATGTAACAAAAGTACATATATGGTGTTAGTGAGTGCTGAGCAGTAGCCACAAAGAACCACCAGATTTATAATCACTGGCACTGGTTTGTTTGTGGTATGTATATAACGGATAAAAGAGAAATAGTGAAACTTCTGGTAAGCAGAGCATGGGGATGTTCCTGTCATAAGACATTCTTGTTTGTTAATCCAACTGTGACTTGATGTGAGGCTTCTCTAAATAAGATAATGGTAGTTGGCACAAATAGAAAGGGGAGCAGATGAAAATAGATGAATACTGAAAAGCAGTGGGGAAAAAAAAGTGAGAATTATTTTATTAACTTTAATAAAGGCTAATAAAGTAACAGGCAGAGTAATGGAGAGATCAGAGTGCAAATATACAGGCACTTTAATTCTAACTTTAAAAGATTTAGGCAAGTAATAGAGGCTATTTCAGTGAAGCAGCTCAGAAACAAATACCACCCCTTCCACTGAAAATTAGAAGAGTACCGAACACTACAAACACAAGGGCAACTTTTGCACAGTGTCTTAGTGCAGTTACCAAAACATAAAAGATGAAGTGTCATGTGAATTATATAAAGCCACACAGATTAAACAGCACAAAAGCCTCTTATTGCTTTTTGAAGTTAAATTTTACCACTGTGTTCAATCACCAAGGCCTACTGACTTTCTCCTAGTGGCCATTGTGGTTACAGTGCCCGGAGGAGCATTCAGGCTTACTATTGCGATATATAAAAATAAAAGAAGATAACATTAAAACTAGAAATAAACCAGTAAACTCCAGCATATTCAGCATATCAACAGCAATCAGTAAGGCCAAAACACAGAAGGATGTTTGTTTAGGATAAGAGGCGAAGGCATTGCTTTGTGCCCACGGCGTAGTGACACTTGCGTAGGAGGACCTGTGTTTCACTTAGAAAGATGGAATGATGGAAAAAAAAGAGTTACAAAAAAAATGTTACAAAGCTGCCAAGCAGTGCTGTAGTTCCTAAGACAGCGAGTGCAATCTTGGTTTGAGTGTCTAGAGCTTGAAATGACTGATTTCAGGAAGGTGAGGCAGCAGCACTGATCTGGAGAAGGGCAACGTTATTGGATAAAAAGCTAATGTGCAAAACTGCACAAGCTTTTAACTGAGAATCAGCTTCACAGAACTGCCTCCGAAGCCGTGCCAGTGGGATGCCAGCAACACACCCTGCGCTGATACCTCAGCTTCTGAACAGAATGGAAACCAAGCGGTGGAAGTGGAGGAGCCATCCGAACGTCACTTAAAGGGATGCTGTCTTGAGGTATGGGCAATCATGTACTGCATCTGATCTTTAGCAGCTAGAAGTGTGTACCTAGGTCCTAGTATGTATCTTGTCATTGTGCAGGCTCTCGCCTGTGTTTCTGTGACACAGATTTCACTGTAAAGAAAATTGATGTGTAATTTTCCCAGCCTGGCTGATCAGGGGGCCAGGGTTTTAAAACACAGTGAGAACTACTCCTGGCTCACTAAACAGCTACAAACTGCACATATATCAACCTAGAAGTTGTAATAAAAATGCAACGGAAAACTGCAGAGTGAGATTTGAAGGCCCGTGTAACGATGGAGCTCTCAGAGTGCTGCAAATTAGTGAATCTTTTGGTCTAAGATCCCAAAAGAAATTCTATTCCAGTATGCAACCTCTTATATATAAAGTAGGGCAGCCTAGATAAAAGCCTAGATAAAAGCAGCAGAGGGAGCAATGCTCTTTTCCTCTTCATAGCATCAGAATGCTGCTAGTTGAGTAAAAGAGGCTTGGGGAAAACCCAAACAAAAATAATTCAATAGCAATGGAATGAACTTGTGCTGCAGTGGATAATTATGTAATGCAACATTTACAGGAGACACAGATTGAAATAGAAGAATAATAGGGAACACCTGTGCCCTGATCTCATTGCCAAAAAAACAAGCAGTGTCAGCTGGATGTCTTTAAATACAGCCTCTTCAAAGCAAGGATATTTAAACACAACTAATGAGATAAAGGATATGTTAACACAACTCTAACTTGGAAGACAATTTTGTCAATGCAATAAGGAAATAGGATGCAATTGCAGGCAACTATGCAGAAAGAAATTAATCAGGTCCATGTTCACATGTCTTCATCAGACTCCTTCTCCGCATGGGAAGGATAATCTGTTTTGCTGTAGCTATAGCCCTTGATAAAAATGTTGCATATTGTGTAGGTCTGTGAGAGGTTCCTGCCATTCTCTATTAGAACTTTTTCTCTTTTTTTTTTTTCCTTTGGATGATGTATGATTATATCAAATAGAACGGAACTCTTTTTCCAGTTTCTGTATCCATACTTTGCTTGATGACATCTATATGTCATACAGTGGTATGTATGCATCTAGCACGTGTTCCAGCAGATACCTTAGTCCTGGTGTAGGCTTCATTCGAATGGTGGCAGTTCACTGCAGGACCGCCATACCGCTGAAGCAGCTCCAGTGTGGTGGCCTGATGACTATGAAATCAGTCCTTAGAAAGAGTAAGACTGAGCAATAGTTTGGCTTGACAGCGTGCATGGCTGCAGCACACTCTCTCAAAGAGCTGCTGGGCAAGGGGTTGAGAAAAACTGACCTGGTAAGAAAGACTGTGTTACCTCCATTGACCCTATCTCAGCACTGACACACACTAGATGGAGCCTGTTTGAGGGCAGTAGGTGGAATCAGTGAATGAAATATTCCCTTACAATCGCTGATCAGGTAAGACTGATGTATGAGAATGAAAAGTCATAGTGAACAGATGGAAATATTAATAAAACTAATAAATCTGTGGGTCTATGGACTATTTTTGAGCACCAGTTTGTCATGAAGTTTAGCTTCAAGTTGTGGATTTCAGTTCAAATGTTTGAGACCATCTTGGCAATAATGTGTTTCAGAAAGAAAAGTCTGTCAAAAACCAGGCAACAACAGGCAATCTGTTCAAGAACAGATTTCAGTTTGCTTCCCTTCTTTATATAAAACGAGCTCATGAAAGGTTTTGAAGCCTCAAGTCCATTAAATAACATCTAATAGGTGGTGCTGTGTGGGGAGAACTAAACAAGGAGAACTATGAGACACATTTCAGAAAGAAATCCTAAAAATGTTATTTCAATATGTAGACTGTTTAGGAATCATATATTGAAAATACTAATTTGATACAATATTTCTTTTGAGAATTATAAGAAATCATTTTAAGAACGCAGTTTTGTCAAATTTTAAGAAAGATTATGTTAGAAGCAAAGTGTGGGCTGGTGCTGATCTCTTGCAGTACAAATGGGGCCACTAATTTAACCCAGTAAGTGCTTGCAGGAGAGTAAGGCTCCATACGTCAATGTCATAAGGCAGGTAAGTTTCTTTATGTAATGAGAGATGACTCATGAGAAAAATAAAAGTTGCTGTGTGAAATCAGCTTGATACCTCATCTGAGTAAATAAATACTGACAGGTACGTTTAGCAGAGTCCAGCCACAATTCAGCCACAATCACAATCTTTGCTGTTTCCTAACCTTGTTATGTGACTGCATGCAGTATTCTAATATTTATAGCCATATGTGTAGCTCTACTTTAAAAAARMAAAAAAAAAAAAAAAAAAAAGAAAAAGAAAAGAAACAACCCAAGAAGCAGAAGTTTGAATAACACACGTGAATGCAGAACCTTTACACAGCTGAAGGTAACACTGCCCTGGGTGACTTGGGAGCAGTGCTGTCCTAGATACAAACTGGGGACAGCAGAGGAATGCTGTGGACCATTTGCTACCCCACTTACTTCCTTCTCCTCCTCACCTCTATCTCCTGTTAATCTCCATATTCAGCTCCACTTCACCTGCTCTGCAGAGCTCCTGTTCAAAACTAGATAACACAAGTCTCAACAGAGTCTCTGCCTTGCTGGTTTGTAAACCACTTCTTGTGGTTCACTCCCCTGAAGGCAAATAAGTTTCAACACCATTTTTATGTGCATAAGAGTGCAAAAAAATACAGATGTACACACATCTTGTGTTAGTCTCTACCACTCTGCATTTCAGGAAGATGGGAGATCTTCTCCTGTGCACTGTTCAGCCACGATATAAAGAGGAACTCAGACAAAACCCAAAGAATAGTTTGAAAGGTTAATCTAGAGAAGAGAAACAAGGAAGCGTGGCAAGAGAAGGGGCCCAGAAAATGTTCCAGAGGAGATAAACAGACTAAAGGGAAACAATTTGGAGACACAAAATGGTGAAAGCATCTCTCTCCTTGCTAGGGCAGCTTGTAGTAGGTTGGTGCTGCCTGCTACAGTTGTTTCTAGAACTGACCTGTACCAAGCTCTCCAGCAACAACTCACAGGATTTTGTGGGGCAGAGCAGCTCCTCCTCTCCTGCCTCCAGAAGGGATGTAGGCAGGCTGGAAAGAAGGCATGAAAGAGAAAGCCCAGCTAAGATATTTTCTTATTTTTAATAAGAACATAAAGAATGTCTGTGTCCACTTATCATCATCTGTACCTTGCCTAAGAAATTGTGTCCTTTCTTTCAAATGTCTTTCGACATGAAGAAACAAGTATTTTAAGGTCCTAGGCAGCCCCCAACACCCCAGAGCTATCTCTGTCCTTCCAGGTCCTGCTCTGCCTCTTTGTGTTTTTCCTGTGTGACAAGACTCCTATTACACCTTGTTCATCACCTCAAATGAGGTGTTTATGACACCCATGTGGTTATGACATAAAATCTGACACGTATTTCTCTGTGCTACATTACTGCTAGATTAATTAAATAAATAAATAAATAAATAAATAAATAAATAAACCAAGAAACAAACATTTGGAATGAATAAAAATTCAAGGAGGGAAAAGTGAACCCACCTTTTGGGACAGAAGTTTAGGAAGAAATCTTGTGCATGGTAAAGATATTTTTCAGCTGAATTAGGCGGTATTTTCTGTACCTACTTCTTCCGACTATCAGAGACAGGATTATGGACTATAGTCTGAAAATCTGTCCCTTTCTTAGAAGCTCCCATATTTCAATGAGAAAGATAACATTTTTTCTTTCATTTTTCCCCATTGCTTTCTCACCAGTAGAGAGATGCAGGCATCTTCAGGCATGATTCAAGTCAGCCTAGTTAAATAATAAGTAGGATCTCGTTTTAGGCACTGGAACCATTTTTAGAAGCAGGTCTTTCCCCTGATGGTACAGGGAGTCTAACACAGTCCATCAAGAAAGGTAGAGTGAATATGCCCTTAGAATACACCACAGCAGTCATCCATTTTGATGCTGAGACTCTGGCACTTTAACCTCTTTTTGGAACAGATCAAGATCAAGAAAAGAAGAGGAAAGCCTATTAATCCTAGAGAATAAATACCTTGGTTAGGCTCTGAGGCAAACAAGGACTAACAAGGAGGAAAGACTAAGCTTTTCCATTTCACTCTGTCTCTGCAGATGTGAGGTGTAACTCAGAAGCTGTGAGTCCCCTGACTTGCATCACTGAATGGCACCATTCAAAGCAAGACACGTTCATCAGCCTTTCAGCATTTTCAAATCCTTTAAAGGTTTCTTGAATTTTTGTGAAAGTAGGTGACTGAGGGCTGCAAAGACACCCCCTTAGGGCTTGTACTAGGCTGAAGGGCATTTCAAAAGCAAGATGCTATAGATGTGGCAATGTTAACTGGGGACAGGGGATTGCACTTAGGTGTCATATTCAAGGTTTCTCTCTCAAGATCCTCAGGTATCTGATCAAGCACCACCTCTAGCTTGCTTTCTCTGCCCCCTTCCTACCTTCTGTGTCGGTCCTTTAATGCCTAAGAACCTAAAAACCTGCTTATGGTGCAGCTTTAGTTTAATTCTCCCTAAAGGTCACAGGAGCCAGCCACAGCAAATAAACTGATCAAAACCCAGATTTTATTAGGTTTTTTTTAGAGCATATTTCTAACAAGCATCAGTCTAGTTTTAAAAGATGCTCAGACTCACTACATAGACTAAGTTACAGTTTCACAAAAGGGATTAAGCAAAATGGTCCAGAGGACCAGGTTTGAGACCAAGGGAATCCACCAAATCTCCTAAGATTCAAGGACTGGAGTGCAGAGCAAGTGACCATAAAGTGCAGGTAATTTTGTGAATTAATAAAAGTGTCAGCTAACTTTTCCACTTACTTTCTTTTAAGAGACAAATGGCATAGAATAAATAAAAAGATTGAGAAATATATAAGGTTAAGCCTCACAAAACTGTATTTGTCTTAGAGGTTAGTTAAAAGAAAAGGAAGAAAACCAACAATATGAAAACTTTTTTTTTTCTTACAACTACAGCTGTTGATTGTGAAACCTTGAGTTCAGCTACTAAGAGGATCCTTCAGAATTTCAACATCTCTTGCAAGTCTCATTTAAAAAAGTAACATCTGACGACCCATTTATAGAAAAAAAAGAGAACTGCTCCTTGATTTTTTTTAAATGAAAACAGATTTGCTTGCCAGAAGTTTGCAAACTGGTACATCCTTCTTCAGGCAGGAAGAGGTATTTCTGAGCTTCTTCTAGTGGGTGACAAATTGATTTAGCATTATTCTTGATGTGATAATCTAAGACATCACTTGTGCTGTAAGATATATGGTAAGTCATCTTTACTTTTTTTCTCTCTTTGTATTTGTGGCTTTAGTAGTCATTTGAGTAGTCTGATGCCAGATGTGAAAAATACTTGTGGAATCTTGCCAATGCACTTATCTTGAAAAAATGTCCTAGAGAAATGCATAGAATATGTTAAATTTAATGAACTGCTTTTAAAGGATAGAATCGCTAGAGGATATGAGTAGGGAAACAAACTTACAGAGGGTGATTGGGGTAAGAATGTAATGAAAAATATGTCTGTTTGATAAAGAGACTATGTATATCAACTTCTTTTTCTTTGAACATGATCAATCATGATGGAAATCTGTAATTTCAAATCATTTTTGCACTGACAAAGCAGTTGATCTGAGCAAAGCATCCACGTACCTCTTGCAGGATGACCACAGAAAATCTGATGTAATTTTAACAATCTTTCTCGTAGCACCTGTTTACATGCTACATAGCATAGCTTTTAACTTCTGCTTACTGCACGTTTTTAATTTTGACTATTTTACAGCACTGTGAAAATTAACTGTGACTGACACTTTAAATAATTTTTTTTGACAAAGAGTTTTGATCTGAAACTCAGCATGAATCAGTGACATCTGAGTTTGCTCAGCTTGCCTATGGAGAGCTTTTTGCCTTGAAACCCAAATGACTGCTAGTTTCAGCTAACAAATAGGTGCAGGAAATTGCAGATTTCTGGAATAATTGAATATATCTAAGCTGTTCTCAGAACAATATATAACTCTTTTAAAGTATTCTTCCTTCAGAGATCTTTTAGGATTACCTTTGGTTTTCTCCTAATGATCAGCAAACATAAGCTCAGGCAGGAGTCTAATTAACAATACAACTCTAGGTCTGTTAGTATGGTAGGCAAAATTGTTTCCTGAAACACAGAGACTATAGGATAAAGCATTTGGCAATTCCCTTATCTGTTTTCCAAATTTCCAATTTCTGGCTATATGCTAGATACTGTACACAATTTGGGGTAATAAGTAGTTTTGCAGGTAGTGGCTTCTGAAGCAAAGACTATGCTGGGGGACGGAGGCTCAGCTAGAGAGGAACCACTCAGAGGGCAGACAACCATTTAAGCATGCAAAGCGGTTGCAAATGAGAAAATAAGGTGCAGGAAAGATCTGGGAGTTATTCCAATTTTGCAGCGGAAAGAAAAAGGAGGAAGGAGGGCAATGAGACAGCCGTTAGCAGGTGGAAGGGACTATCATGAAAGAAATTGTCACTATAATATCAAGGCAGCTTTATGTGTTTATGTATCAGCATCTCGCAGGCACAAAAAGATCAAGTCACAGAGTTATCAAGATGGGCAGCCCCCTTCATAACCACCGTAGGGTGCAGGATATGCTGCCACCCTCCCGTCGCGGTTGATGGCCTCCCGCCTGCTTTGTGGCTGCAACTGGCCTTCTGGGCTGTGGCTCTTACCCCTTCCAGCCAGGCAGAACATCTGTTCTCAGGCACGTGCTGCTGCTGAGCTGGACAGTCATTTGGCTTTCAACAACCCACAGATGCTCTCCTGAACCGACAGCCAGTCAAGAAAGGAGGTCACCCCGGCCACAAGCCCTGGACACAGTGGGGCTGCAGACCCTTTCTCATCCTGAAATCTCAGTGTGTGGTGCAGTTGGGTGGCTGACACATCCCAAACAGGGATCCTTAGCTATTATGGGCAGTCACCAACACCTGGCAATGTCAAAGCATGCACTCTAGATCTAGCTGAAGGGAATTTTAAATACTCCTGCAGAGCCCAAGTCTTGATATACTGGTGAAACGAACAAGTCAATGTTTTGGACCCATGTTTCTTTTATCAAGGAACTTTTTTTTTTTTTTCCAAAAGAACTGCTGAAAGTATTAAAAAAGTACAATCCCTCAGATAACTTTTAAATGAGCTTATTTACTGTCAGCACACCTGAGCCACAGCCACATCCTTTACCAATCAAACCATGATCTCAGTATTGCAGTGACTATGTAGTTAGTGCAGATATGCAAAAAAAACGGTTTCACAGAGGTAGTCAGCGTTTCCTGAAAGCCAGTCCTCTTTGAGGAGTCTCAGTGCACTTCTATTTTCTCTAGACATAGCTGAGACTAGAACTGTCCAAATTTGCCAGTTCTCCCCTACTCTTTGATCTCCAAGAGAAAACTTCTTTAATGTGGCAAAGCTATCCCAGAACATAGAAAGTTCTCCTTTGAATAATGGGAGCAGACTGAACGGTCAGACTCTGCAAGAAAATAGGGAAGAAGCAGGGGAAAGGTTTGCAAAAGCTCTTTTGTGTTTACGAGGTGTAGATCTTGTTTCATCAGGACCTTTTGCTCTTTGTGCAGCTTCCTACCTGCACTATGTTGTATGAGAAACTCCATAGGAGCTGGCAGGTTAGGAGTGACTCACTTCCAAGGTCATAAGCCAGTGGATACAGACCTACTAAAAGCCAATCTGTATTCCAGGATCTTAGGTTTAGGATTATCTCTGTTATCCACCTTGACACAAACTACAGAGGGCCACTAGTGTTTTGAATAGTCTGTGCTTACGCAGCAGGAAATGTTCCAATTGTCAAATAGATATCACACTTGTTATCAGCCAAAACCCCATCCGCCATGCCTTTTGAAACAAAATAAAATTCAGAATTGGACAAATCATTCAACAGAAGAGTAGTTTCCAGTAAAACTCTGAACAGTATGCTCTAATAAAACACTGGATGTGCTAAAAGTGCACTACCTCATTTCCATGTATTTGGCTGAAGTCTTCTAGTTCGCAGTGACAGAAACGCTTTACACCAATTTAGAAGCTGTTTGCCTATCTGCTCTGTCCAAGGTGCCTTTCCCTGCAGGACATCGGCTTAGCATACTCCGTGTCTTCCCCAGAGGGCATGACTGTGACTTGATTTCATTCCACAGAGACCTAAGAGCAGCAGGTTTTCATGGCCCACACCTGACCCGAACAGTTGCCTTTCTATCCTGAAACAGCACTGCCTGCTTGCCTGCTCTGCTCTACCAGGATGGCAGATTCATTTGGTGAGTATTTTTGGTGCTGCTGCAGCACCATCATTCCCCCACCACAAGCAACCTCATTCTCACATTAAGGCTCTGAGAAAGGCACGAAAAAAACAGCAACCAGCTGGTTTGGTCCGTGCCAAGGTGTCTTTGGCAGTTCCCAGTCTTCACAGCCAGAAAGGTTTGTGTGTGTGCTCTGCAACTTCATTTTCCTCTCAGCCTTAGTATCAGCACTGCCCACATGCTGAAGAACCCAAAATCTAGGGGAGGGCAGCAATGGCTTTCATTCCCTGCAAAGCAAGGCTATGGAGTGCCTTGCCATTAAACATCCTTTTCTTCCTTTCCAGATGAACTCATGGTGGAAAACTACACCACTGACGGAGAAAACTTGCTGCTGACAACTGAATTTGAGTATGATGCAGCCCCATGCACAAAAATCGAGGAAAGGAACTTTGCAGCAAAATTTTTGCCACCACTTTACTCTCTGGTGGTGATATTTGGCCTCCTGGGCAATGTGCTCGTCGTCCTTATTCTGGTGAAATACAAGCGGCTGAAGAGTATGACTGACATCTACCTGCTCAATTTGGCAATTTCTGATCTGCTCTTTATATTTTCCCTCCCGTTTTGGGCTTACTATGCTGCCCACGAGTGGATTTTTGGCGACGCGCTCTGCAGGATTCTCTCGGGTGCCTACCTCCTCGGCTTCTACAGTGGCATCTTCTTCATAATCCTCCTCACCATAGACAGGTACCTGGCCATAGTGCATGCAGTGTTTGCTTTGAAAGCCAGAACAGTCACCTATGGCATCCTGGCCAGCACTGCCACTTGGGTTGTTGCTCTCTTATTCTCCCTCCCCGGTGTCTTCTTTCACAAAAGTCAAAAGGAAAATTCACATTTTACTTGCAGCCCTCATTATCCACCAGATCAGAGAGATTCGTGGAAGCAGTTCTTGACTTTAATGATGAACATCCTGGGACTTATTCTCCCCATGTTCATTATGATCTGCAGCTACACACAAATTATAAGGACATTACTGCAATGTAGGAATGAGAAAAAACACAAAGCAGTCAGGCTTATTTTTATCATCATGATTGTCTACTTTTTATTCTGGGCACCATACAACGTAAGTATTCTCCTGCGTGATTTTCAAGTATCATTATCCCTCAACACTTGTGAAATCAGTGGTCAACTGGAGAAAGCAATTCAAGTGACAGAAACCATCTCTATGATCCACTGTTGTATCAACCCAGTGATATATGCCTTTGCTGGAGAGAAGTTCAGGAAGTATCTTCAGTGCTTTTTCCGAAAGCACATTGCATCTCAGCTCTGTAAATACTGCCCAGTTTTCTATGTTGACCCAGCTGAACGGGCTAGTTCCACCTACACACAGTCTACTGGCGAGCAAGAGGTCTCTGCTGCACTGTAAACTGCTCCTAGTAAAAAAAGTGGAATTATCTTTTTTAAAAAAAAACTTCCGTGAAGGATGCATGGGAATCTGTTCTCTGGATATTGTCTCTAAAGCAGCCACAGAAGAATCTGGCACAGATGTCTACCAAGCCTTACATTTCGTATGGCTATTTGTACATAAATGAAAGGCTAATTGGATATGCAAATGTAGGATTCTGCAAGGAAAGAAGTATTCCCTTTCTTTTTCTGAATGTAAAAGCATTTCTTTTTTTACTGAAAGGCCTACAACTCCCAAAGACTGAGGGCTTTTTCTGTACACTGTGTTAGCAGGCTCATAAACTGATTTTTTAAGTAAATTATTAAGAGTTTAGAAATCTATACTGGCTCTTTGGAAGCATCTCATGACTGTACCTTTCAGAAGATCTTTCACTCATTTAAACTGAAGTGTCCATCTCACTCTTTACTAGCCTGGTTTTGTTCCTGGGCAGATGTTAAATCTGTGATACAGAATCTTTAGAGGGATAATGGAAAACTTTATATGTCCAAAAGAGCCTCTAATATTTTAAGGTATTTTTTCTTTGTGTACATCTGAATACCAACCTCTTGGTCCTTTCATACTAGTCTTAACTATTTTATGTCAATACGCAAGGTACTCAACAGTTTGCATATTTTAGAAGTATCTCTTTCAATCAATTTGCTGTTTTTGTATGGTACTCATACTGATAAGCTAATCAGATATACAATGGACTAACATTGATCAGCAAATCGACGTGTTTGCCATAATTAAATAGTAAAATATTACACATGGAGCTTTGGCCAGGTTAGATCAGATTTGTACTATATGTCAAGAGGATTTTTTTTTTCAGTGCAGTGATTTTGTTTGCCACTTTGCTAACCTATGTAGTTACAGGGAAAAATTTTAAATATAAAACTAATTTAGTGGTAATAGCTGCAAAAACAAAACAGCATTAGAGGTGTGAAAATGTTCTCTAAACAGAGTTGACCCAGATATGCTCTACATTTTTAAGAAATCAGTACACAAGAATAAGTGAAAGAATTCTCTGAACCACAAAGCCAAGTGACACATAGCATCATTCTCTGGTTTTACAAGTAGGTATCATTTGGGAGCTATCAAAAATTATATTATGATTTTTCTGGCATTTGGTAGTTTTAAAGACATTAAAACTTTCCACAATTAGTAAGATTGATGGTCAAATATAATTGAGCTCTGTCAACACTCTTGCAGAGCATTTGAACACATAAAAAATTGAAGAAGGGGGATACTCGTGTGCTTAAGGTCATATTTTATTTACACAACTACTTGATTCACACCAACTTGTCCTTCCTAGTGTTTCCTACATTTCCACCAAGACACTTGGTTTTGGTCAACTCTGGAAACAGGAATATAAGAGTGTTCTGATCACCCTTGTCATTCAGTAGGTTTATTCCTGTTTCCCAGCTTCTCTCTATATCCTTTCAATGAATACTTCCAAATAAGCATATGTTTAAACAGCTCCAAAGACATCTTATATTGCTAAGTACTTGTCAAAGTAGGAAGTGAAATAGGGGAATCTTTGCTCATCAGATCACTTGTTTCCAGTTACTCTATTTTGTCATGTTAAGCACTGCTTTTGGACTACACCCTTCAAGAGAATTATAAGAAAACTATACTTTGCCTTCTAATTCACAATGGTTCGAGATATATATTCTTTTTTAAGGCACTGTTGCAACAGCCACCCTCTGAACTCTGTACCCGCTTTTAAAGCAGGTAACTATATTACTTTACTACTGTATTACACATAACTTGACCATTCCTGCAGAAGAGGAGCACAATGCAATACAAGAGAGCAGGGGGCCGTGCTTTTTTGAGACATATACTGAAGAAGAGACCTGACCCTCTGCAGTATTGTCTCCTTACAGCATGAATCTTTCCAAGTAACCAGCAGGTTGCAAAAGGCAGAGTTGGAACCCTCAGCATTTCGTGGCCCAGTGAATCAGTAAGTCTCAAGAGTGTCTTTCACTTCACCCTGTTTCAGCGAGTGAGAACATGCCAGATTTCTGCTACAGTAGTAAACAGTGAATCAAATGCCCAAGTGGATATGGCAAGTAAGTGGTTGGTGCACTTCTTTACGGACTCTGCCAACAGACTCTAATAATATTTTGCATTGTGCAATCCATTAAAATTGTTTGACTTTTGTGTGTTTCTTAATATTTTCTTCTCTCCCCCATGCCTTTACCCCTTTCCTTTTGATGGTCTTCCCTTTTTCAACAGATTGTGATAATGCTAAAAGAGCAATGAGGGTTTAACAACTGGACAAAGAACGAACATCATCAAATAACACATGATCATCACAACATGTTCCTCCCCTTTTGGTTGATAGCGCATTTGTTTTTGTGCATGGAGGAGGTGTGATCTCTAAGTCTGATGATAAGAAGACAAACAGTAATTATTTTAAAATAAACAAGTACAATGAAGAGTTTTAAAGACGATCCCCAGTCACTGAAGAGATAACATGTAATAGTAAATTTGCACACAGTCAGAATCCCCTCAGTTTTTGAGGTTATGTTGCCATCATGTGGCCACACTGTAAGGTTTCATGCTGCCGCGTAAAGCTTCAACTCTTTGACAGGGGATTTAGCGTACTTCCTCTCATAAAACCTTTTTGGTTTTCTTCCCAGGAATATCTTCTATTGCAATGACTTGCTTCACTAGAGGTAGCACCAGTATTATGCAGACAGTAGCAAGCCCCAGAGAATACTCACAGCAACTACAAATCTGCGGGATAAGTGGGCACTTTGCAGCTTCTGCTGACGCGGGCAGCTGCGGCAGCACCACATGGGAGAAGGGAGGCTTGTCTGGATTCCGAAAAGGCTTTCCCTATGCTCGCGGTGTCCTCTGCTCCGGCGCACTTCATGTTCCTATGGATGGCTTGGAAGCCGCAAGAATGAAAACGCGCTCTTTACCCTGTTTCCTCGGGAAGGATAAGGAGGATCGAAGCTTAGATGGGACTGGGATGCGCACACTTCCAACCCTCCCAGCCCCTGCTAGCTGTGACAATGTACCCCATCCCACTAAGGCACAAGGTGGCAGCACTACAACCCCCAAGCTTTCCAGGGTGAACACCCTCCATGATCTCCGTTCTCCTGGGAGGAGCGCGCATGGAGGATGCTCGGACTGGGAAAGCAGCCTTTGCTAACGCCCTCTACGGCAGTACCCGTCCCCAGAGAAGAGCGAAGGGCTCCTCCAGCTGCTCCCTTACTGGAGCCCGCCTCGGCTGCACACTGGCCCTCCACCACTGCCACGCCAGGGGCGTTAAAACCGGAGGGGACCGCAGTGAAAAGCGCTCGCTGCGGCGATCAATAACCACGCAGAGGGACAGCCTGGCCCCACGGCCAGGCCAGGGAGCCGGGCAGCGCCTCAGCCCCTCGCACACACGCGCCAGAGGCCGCGTGTCTCTCCCCACAGCGCCGCGGGAACGGCGCGCGCCGCTACCGCCACTGCGCCAACGCCACCAACGGCCGCCGCCCCGACGGCGCGTGACGTCACGACCCCGGCCCCGCCCCCTCCGGCGGCCCCTGCGCCTGCCCGCGTCGCGCTGCGCCTGCGCAGTGCGCGCCTCGGCGCTTCCCGCCAGCCGCCCGGGCTGGCCGGGGTGGGTGAGGGGTCTCATGGCGGGTGCGCCGGCCTGGGGTCCGGGTCCAGAACCGGGTGCGGGTCTGGAATCGGGTTCGAGCGGGCAGGCGGGCCGTGCTCTCTGGGGAAGGGGCTGCCTGGCGAGGGGCCCTCTCCCTATGGAGGGCGATGTGGGGCAGGCCCAGGCCCGCGGTGTAGGGCAGGAGCCCGGTGTGGGGCAGGGGCAGAGGTCGAGGCCGGGGCGGTTTGTGCAGCTCCTGCGCGGCTGGGGTGCCCCTCCAGGGTAAGGTGCCAGTGATGAACCCTGTGCGGCTTTGCCTTTCAGCTGGAGGATGAAAGGCAGCAAGGAGCCGTTTTTTGTGAAGTTCGTAAAGGCTCCCGGAAGCTCGGAGTATTTCTCTAAAGCCCTCGAGGTAGGTGGGTTTGATGGCCGTTTCCAGGGAGCTCGATCGATATTGTTTTCTATATAAATGTCTTCTGTGGTTGTCAGTAGGTGTCGTGCATTTGCATACACCTGTAAATAAAAGCACATTTCAGTAGTGGAAGTGCCCAGTGCTGTTACTGAGGTTTGTTTGGCGTTATTATTCCTAGAACAAGAAGCAGTTCATTTGCATTTAGCTTATTACTTGTCCTGTGACTCTATACGCCTGAGGTCTTGCTGAAGGTACTGAGGAACACAAAGACTGCAGATGAGCTCTGCAAAGAGCAGCTGCCCAGCTTAATAAATAGTACCCTGGGAGGGCTTCTCTGTGGAGGAGGAGGGAGGACGAATGAACATCTTTAGTCTCTCCAGAAAACCTATTAACTTTTAATGAAGTAACGTATAGCTTGGTAGATGCAGATGGAAGACACTCATCCACTGAAAAATTAGGGAGGACACTTTGTTCTCTTGGAAGTCAGTGGTAGCTAAAGGTGCTGTCAGGATCAGGTCCTAAAGCTTTGTATGCTGAACATACAGTTCTGATTATATTGATGGGCTAGGGAAAAAATACAGGAGAAGAATTTAACTTTCTCTGCTACTAGTACACTCTTGCATCATAATTTTGTTGTAAACTGTTTCAAGTAGGTGTGCTTTTGTAGTTTCTGTAGGATTGACTTTGTGGTTTTTGAATTAAATAAATGTAATTATGTGCTGTTTGCCTGCAGTCTATAAAAGAATTTCAGTCAGAAGAGCATCTCCAGATCCTTGAAGAAGAAGCAGCGCTCAATTTAAAAGAAAATGATAAATCTCTTTACATCTGTGATCCTTTTAAAGGCAATGTTTTTAATCATCTCAAAAAGGTTTGCTATTTACCAATTTACTTTCAATGATGTTCAGTCTTCTGTAGCAATACTCATGTCCATATGATTCAGCAGGTTTTTCTGCCATCAATATAGTAGTAGTATGCACTGGTTTTAGTAAAATCTTTTAAATTCTATTGTATTGTCTGTTTAGGGAAGAGGAGAATTGACAAAAGGTAAAAGTTGTGAAGCAAATGGAAAGTAAATGCGGTGGTCAGCTCTGATTCTGCTGTGGCCAGTGAGCTGCCTCTCAGTTTTGCTCCTCTAGGACAGTAATTTTGTTTGACCTCCAGCAGACAAAGTTAGGCTTGCAGAAATTCAGTGGCATGCTTGCTGTAGTATCTGCATACCTTAACCAAGACCAGAAAACATACAAAGATTATACTGAGAATCTGCACCAAGAAGTGAAAGTATGAGAACTGTTCAGCTATTTGGAGTTGCTGAAGGAGGGCAGACAGTAATCCTGCTCTCTGCAGCTTTCCGAGACGAGGAGAGCTTTGTGTACATCAGCGTGGCTTTCAGCTAACCGTTGTCTTTTCTCTGTTACTTTATTGCAGCTTGGTTGTAGAATCGTTGGCCCGCAGGCAGTGCTGTATTGCATGCAGTCGCAGCGATGTGTGCCAAGAGCTGAGCATCCTGTGTTTAATATGACCATGGCCGACGTCACGATATCCTGCACCAGCCTGGAGAAAGATGTCAGGGTAATACTCCAAAATGGTTATTTTCTGTGACGTTTCCTTCTTTTGGCTTATAACTAAGCCACTAGTCTTACTAAATAACATTTGAGTCTACCAATATATTTTTATTTATAGATTCTGCAGACTGCTATTTGTTATATACATTCTTACTAAAAATGTATATATTTTATGTAAACGTATTTGGGCTGTGTAATATACACCTATATATGTTACATAAGTCTACATATTATAACTGTAAGACATCCTCACTGTTGTAGAACTCATATTTTACAGATTTAGTAGCTAGCCTGATCTTTAGGTAGCTCAACTAGCTTGCTAGTTTATTTGCAGCTGTCATGCTACAGCCAAAGTACTTTTAAGTCTTTTACTGTAAAAGCTGTCTTTGTGTTTTTTCCAACTTTGCTTTCTAGTTTATACTACCTAAACTGTCAATTGTCAGTAAATTTTCACAGCTGTAATATGATTTTAGCATCTTTGTTGAGGGTAAACCTTTTATATTCAGCTTCTCAAAAATAAAAGAGTTGATACCCAGTAATGGCTTCCTTGCATACTGATTTTTAGATCTCCAAACAGACTTTTAGGAGAAATCCCAGAGAGTTGAAATTGGTGGGGTTTTGTTTGTTTTTTTGCATATAATTTAGGTTCTTCTTGTGTGAAGATTTTGTCTAATTTCTTTTCCCACCCAGGAAGAAGTTCATAAGTATGTACAGATGATGGGTGGCCGTGTTTACAGAGACCTCAATATATCAGTAACTCACCTTATAGCTGGAGAAGTTGGTAGTAAGAAATACTTAGTAGCTGCTTCTCTAAAAAAACCTATTTTGTTGCCTTCCTGGATTAAGACGCTGTGGGATAAATCTCAACAAAGGTAAAAAACAAAAACAAACAAAAAAAACCCCCATAGTTTGTATTGTGGGCTGCTAACTTTTTGGAGACTTTTTTCCAGGTGATTTTACTGTGAAGTATTTACTTTGAATATTTTGAAAAATATTTTTACTTTTTCTCTTCTCCCACTTTGTTTCTCCCTTAGCATAATTAGATATACTGACATTAACATGGAAGATTACGCCTGCCCTGTGTTCCTTGGCTGTACGATCTGCGTAACTGGCTTAAGTAGCTCAGACAGGAAAGAAGTCCAGCGCCTCACTATTGAACATGGGGGCCAATATACTGGGCAGCTCAAGATGAATGAGTGCACCCACCTCATCGTTCAAGAGCCAAAAGGTAGAACTTAGAGGGGGAAATTCTATTTTCTGCTCTTGAGTTGAAGTAATTGTGCCTAAATGTAAGGATCTGACATTTTGTGTGTCTGTTTCAGTGTTGCTTTTTCTGCTTCTGTTCAGGGAAATACTGTCAGTGGGAAGAGTAACACAGAATATTTATTGCACTCTAAAAGTATTTGAAAGGAGAACAAAATAGATTTGCAGAAAATGGAATTAAATCTCTCTCTCACCTCTTGGAAAGCATAAAGGGTTGTAGTTTGATTATGAGAAGAATGGATTTTTTTTTTCCCCTTCCCACTTTCCTTTTCTTACTCGATGGGCTAATATCCAGTATTCTTCCCTATCCCCCTCCCCAACACAGCCCCTGGTTTAAAGCCCATAGATGTCACTGTTTTTTATGGTGAAAGAGTTGGTGCAGTTCACTTATAGAGCCTTCTAATACATAAAAAAAGTGAGTCTTTTCAGTTGAAGGCTCTTCTGGGTGAATGTATGGAAAGAACAGTATGTAATGCCTGTATTTCATTGCCTGGTGAAATGAAAACTTTGGGACAGCACAGTTGCATTATTTGATTTTTGTTGTTTGTTAACATAGGCTGATGTTGGCTGCCCTTTTTGCTTCATTTTTTGTTTGGTTAGCAGCATTAGTGAAACCTTCTTGTAGGTGTATTTGATCATAAGCAAGATGAGATGCTGTTAACAATATGGCTAGTGGAAAGATAATCTTCCTTAAAGAGCTGCATGAATTGTACATTGAGTGTTTTATTTTGTGCTTTGCTGCTTTGTTTTCCTGTGATACTGTACCCTGAGCAAACCATCATTAGATTTTTTTTCTCTCTAATTCTGTGTGTGTAAGTGCGTGTGTGTGCACACAAGCAAAAACAACTTTAGAAACATAGGACTGTAGACTGATCAGCAGAGATAAGCTTTAATACTGCATTGAAACAAATACATTATCGAAACAGTTTATAGCACCACTTGCCATTTACAGAGGATGCTATTGCTGTTTTTACTTATAAAATGCATGACTTGCAGACTCTTCTGACAGCTTTTTTTGGTTTTCAAATGGAAACTAGAGATCTATGGTAGTTTTTAAAGGGTGAGAGTAAGCAACTAATAGTTTGATGCAACATCTTTCTGTGTTTAGTTCTAGTTTGTCTAGTTTGAGTATATGGCCAGTGAGTTTGCCTTTACTGACAGCAAATAACCAACTGCTTTTGAGATGAATTAGTTTAGTTTGATTTTTGGCAGTTGCAATAAAAATCTGCAAATAACACCCAACAACTCATGAAATGAATAAAAGATAATACAATTTGTACATTGTCATGACTTTATTATGCAGCATGAGCTGTATCTTGGAAATAGAATTAAAACTTAATTTGATAATTGCTATTTCCAAAATCCAGTTTCATTTTGAATTTTTTTTTTAATATTTATGCTTTGAGTTCTCAGTTTTAAACATTCATGTTCTAGTAAGTTGTGGTTTTTTTTTTCTTTTTGTCTACATTTGAAAGGTCAGAAATATGAATGTGCCAAGAAGTGGAATGTACACTGTGTTTCTGTGCAGTGGTTTTCTGACAGTATTGAGAAGGGCTTCTCTCAGGATGAGACAATGTACAAAGTAGAGGCTGGATCAAAACTAAGTAGTACGCCCAGTACATCAACACCCACAAATCATACCAGCAAGCCTGACAGTAAGAAAGATCTTTTGAAATATATGAAAAGAGCGAAAGATTTGGGGTAAAAAGGAAGAATTATTTTAAACTTCTGGGGTGCTGCCTGCACTTGCAGTGTTAATATTTTGATAACTTGATTTCTGATTGTTTTATAATTTTACGGACATTGCATCTTCTACCATATGATGATTTAAGCATGTGAATATCTTTCAAAAGTCTGCTTGAATTAGGGCATGTTACTGTGTGCCTAGAAATCGGTACTGGCTAGGTGTGACTAGTAAGTCCTAGAAAGTAGGACTGTTGGTGCCTTTTTGATTTAAAACAAGTAGCTTGTTTAAACAAATTAAGCCTTACTTTGCCACAGAGGGAGCATTTGATGCTGATTTTTATTTATTTGTTTTTATTGATTGCATACTGCAAATAACAGGCAAATTCAAAAGCATTTTCTAAACAAACGTGGCAGCAGGAAAGGCAGCTTTAAATATGCATTTTTATAAATATCTGTTACTGACTTCAGGAAGTAGCCCATGAGGCAAGGCTGTGTTAGTGCTCCTAGTTGGAGAACTGGGAATTCAAGCCTGTTTTTTTAGCATGACAAAATCCTATGTGACAGTTTGTATTTTGTTTGGCTTTTAGTGGCGAAAGACAACCAAAAACTAATGCATCTCTTCTATTTTAATTTTATTTAAAGATCATGCTCTTTCGGACGTCAGCCACATTTCCAATATCAATTTGAGTGGTGTTAATGAAACTGCATGTAGCTCTGCTATGAGCAGCAGGCTGGATCCTTCTCCTGATGAGCTGAGAAGCTTGGATATAAGTTCTTTTCGAGGCCCTGAAGATTTACTAGATGGGTGTCGAGTATGTTTTAACAATGTACACTTTGAAATGTCTGGTCTTATCCTATGGAAGGAGCTAGTTTTGAGTCACTGGTAGTTGTTGCTAGAATAAATCATGTTGTTTCCTTCCCTGGTTTATTTCAAGTCGCATATGGTAGCCCAAGAGATTTAAATATACCTATATATATGTATAAATACATGTATGTCTACATACATATTTTAAATACTATAGTAAATGTGTTCAAGAATGGTTTTGGTCATGTCATACAACTTCTGTGCATAACCTTTGGCTGGGGGTTGATATCTGAGTTTTCTCAATGTGAGAAGATAAGTGGATAAATTGGTGTAATTCCTTTCGTGTTTTTTGCTGCATCTCAGAAGCTGCATCACTTCTGTGGTGTGTTCTACAGCAGGCATAACAAATTGTACCAAAATATCTTTCTTAAAAATTAAAAAGTCTTCTTTTTGTTGTTCCTTGTTTCTCTTTGTAGATCTATCTGTGTGGCTTCAGTGGCAGGAAGTTAGATAAGATGAGAAGGCTCATTAACTGTGGTGGTGGTGTTCGATTTAATCAGCTTAATGAAGATGTCACCCATGTTATTTTAGGGGAACATAACGATGACCTGAAACACTTCTTGGACAAGACAACTCACAGGTTCTGATAACTATTTTACTCCAGGACTTTTTCTGCATTGTTTCTCTTCCTGTGCCCCCTCATCCCACCATAAACAAGAAAAATTACATTTAGCCATCTATAAAGAATTCATGTTTTAAATGATAAGAGAGCTGAAGTTACATTCGCTGAAACATCCTCCTCATAGTCATTCTTGCATGCTCTTGAGTACTGTAGTATTTTGATAGCCATGAATCATCTCAGTAAGTAGAAAAGAAATATTCTTCTATGTTAATTTTTCTTGTCTCCAGTGGTGTTTAATGTATTGTGGAGGCAGGCTTTGTACCTGCAATAGCACGGAAAAAATATATTATAGGAAATTCTGTGTTCTCAGGCTGAAAGAGTTAAGAAATCTTCCATTCTGTAGAGTACACTAGGCTTGCTTGGTATTGGAGTTGCTATCTTCAGATACATATATAAACTAGCAGCTTGTAGGATGGGGAAGAAGCAGCACAGCTCTGAAACCTGCTCTAAGTCATTAGTATAACATTTTGTCTTGCAGACCTCATGTTGTGACTGCAAAATGGCTGCTGGATACATTCAGTAAAGGCTTTCTACTTCCAGTCGAGCAATACATTCCTGTAAATTACCAGCTGATAGAAAATCCAGTTTTGGAGCAACCTGGATTAAAGTCAGTTCTTCCCAAAAGTAACACCCTCTTGAAGAAAGAAGCTACGGACGTAAAGCACCAGAAGGCTGATGAAGATGACTTCCTTTCTCAATATGTAAATAATGATTCTACGTTAGGTAGGTTCTAGGCTAAACATCCCACAGAAGCTCAGAAATAGGATCTATCTATATAGTGGTTGAAACTTGACTTTTTGCAGTGTTTGCTTTTTAAAGCTAGCCCCATTTAATGAGTTAGTTTCTGTATTGCATTTTAGAAACCAAATTAGAAGGAACTCAGAGGTTTTAAGTAAAGCCTGGTTTAAAACAAAGATTACTGGTTTTCTGTTGCTTCTCTGTGGAACTCTTTTGAATTGTTTGCCAATTTTTGTCAAGTGAGGTGGTTTTTTTTTTGGTTTGGTTTTTTTTTTTTCAGTTGAAGCTGAAAAAGTGGCATCTGGTAACTCCAGTGATGTAACTCATTTGACCGTTCAAGAGGAGAATCAGTCTTCTGTGTGTAACGGTTCTTTGGCAGAGGCTTCTTCAGCAGTTGAAGGTCACTTATTTGTCAGAAAGAGATTTCTTCTCCTGGGTTTTGGTGAAGAAGAGGAGTCCTACGTTGCAGATCTTATAAAGGAGAATGCTGGCAAAATTGTGCAGCCACAAAGCAGAAGCGTTGCGGACTACGCTGTGGTACCCTTGTTGGGGTGCACTGTGAAGCCAACTGTGGGAGATGTTGTCACTAATACGTGGCTGGTAAGCGAGTTCAGCCTTTGGTTCAGCAGGTAAAACGGTGTCTGCCTTACAAATACGTGTCTTATCAGACTGAAGAGGTACTCGTGACTTAGATGTGAATGAGATATTGAGAGATTGAGCCTGGTTTCTTCTGAAATGTAGCAAATGAAAGTGTGTTTTAATGCTGCTGCTTTTGTAAGGTATCATTGATCTGTTTCACTTATTTTGTACAGGCTTGTTAAATAGGGTTTTAATGACACAAAGACTTCTCACCTGAGGCTCTGGTACCACTTTCTCTAAATAATGAACTGTTGAAGGAGCAGCTGCCTAATGATTATGATTATGTTTGATATCTTTGGGCTTACTCTCTCATGCTTCGTGCTTTCCACAATTTTTTCTGTCTTGTAGCAGAAAAGCAAGTCAACTTTCTGGCTGAAGTTGAAAAAAAAAAAAAAAAAAANAAAAAAAAAAAAAAAAAAAACCAACTAAGTGTTTTTAGCCAGAGGATGCATGTGACCTAGACTAAAAACTGTTCAGTGACTTAATGTTTCTCGGTACTAGAGAACTGTCTCTGAACTGAATTATGCAAACCCGCAACTGCTTTAAGGGAGCCTCCAAAGTCTTAAGAATAGTAACTGAAAAGTGTGACTAATTCTATAGTACATCAAACCTTAACATGATTTATGAAAGAGATGAAGTAGTTTGTCTCAAATTTAGTGGTGGAAACAGGACTGCTTGTTATTAAGTCCATAAATGGTGTGATGCAGTTGATGAACTATTGCTTGGTTTTATTGTTACTTGGTTTGATTTTTATCTATTTCATTGTCTTTAAGATAACGTGCGTGGAACAACAACTCCTTTTAGATCCCCAATCCAGTCCACTCTTCACGCCAGTTCCAGTAATGGAAGGAGTCACTCCTCTGGAAGGTTGTGTTCTTTCTTTTAGCCAGTTCACTGGTGCAGAGAGAGACTCTCTGGTTTATTTGGCAGGATTGCTAGGAGCGAGGTATGTCTCTTGTCCCTGGTTAGTCTAGTCCTCAGACAGCCAATGTAATTACATGTTTATTTTATTTCTTCTTGTGCAGAAATAACAAAATTTAGAGTTAAAACTCTTCTGGTTTCCATTTACACACAAAACCTAGTGGTGAAGCAATGAGATAATTTTATGCAGATCTTTATTTCACTCTGCTCTGAGAAATTGTATTTTCTCTTCACACAATTTCTACCAGCATCTCCCAAATTTTGTATTTCATGCTGGCTGAATTGCAGTACCTTTTTGCTCTGCTCTAGTTATCAACACTTCTGAGTTACTTTTCAAAGCCATACAGCTCTTTCTGTGAAATAATCACAGAATTTAGAGATTTTTAGGCTGTCTGGACAAGGCAAAAAGGGGGACAGTTTGTCTCAAACTGTGCTTTTGACACAGAAATGGAGCCAACCTATTGAGCAGAGAATTAAAGTTATTTTTGTGCTGTCTTTTCCTAAGCCTGTACGGAATTGGGATAAGAAACCCAAGTGATTTGTGGTGGTAAGTATGGAGTATGAGTAATTGAAATAGCAGGAGACTAGATGGGCTTGTTTCATTCATTACTAGTTCAGTAATGCCTGGTCCAGGCTCACAAATAGTGATAGTGCACCATTTCCTAGAGATTGGGATGCCGAATTGCTTGCTCCCAATTCAGAAGGGTTTTTGAGACTTAATCCACACTTACTTCTTAAATGGAAAAACTGTGCAATTTATGCATGGAATATTGTTTGACTTATAACCTGTTTGAATTAAGCTTTTTGCCAGCATATTCAGTCCTACCATCTGGAGGATTAACTAGCTCCCTGGTGATGGGAGAAAATTGTAGCTAGTATGAAGAAAACTTGTTCATTTGGAAATTATGCTTATTGACTCGAGAATGGAATCAATCCTGGCACATCACTCCTGTAGAAGAACATTATTTCTAATTAATACACTGAGCCTGTGTGGGGACATCAAGAGTATAAGAAGTGATATTTTCAGTGTTGATCAAAGCAAAATATTTCTGTTTAACAGGAATTTTTTTGCTTGTTTTGCTTGTTGATGTGTTTGAGTTTGTTTTTTTCTTCTTTGCTTGTAGATGTAGGTTCAATTGTGAAATGCTGAGTAGCATAACCTAACTGAATTCTACTGATTCACCTTCTATTGAACATATTTTATAGTATTATAAATTTCTCCTAGGTTAATCTTGTGTATGTCTAAGCAAATG
Source organism: Eudromia elegans (assembly GCA_003342815.1). Classification (NCBI taxonomy): domain Eukaryota; kingdom Metazoa; phylum Chordata; class Aves; order Tinamiformes; family Tinamidae; genus Eudromia; species Eudromia elegans. The sequence continues at coordinate 933,522 of PTEX01000081.1, forward strand.
TTTTATTGATCTGATTCTAGAGTACAAGAATTCTTTGTGCGAAGAGCGAATGCAAAAAAAGGAATGTTTGCCAGCACCCATCTGGTGGTAAAGGAGCCGGATGGTTCCAAGTATGAAGCTGCAAAGAAGTGGAGTTTGCCAGCAGTCAGCATAGCTTGGCTTTTGCAGTCTGCAAGGACAGGAAAGAGGGCAGATGAAAGCAAGTTTTTAATTGAAAAAGCAGATGCTGAAGGTTGGTTGTTAGCAAGCTGAGAAAAATTATAATGTATGATTGTGCCATTAATGTGTTCAAGACTGCTAATGCATTTGTTTTTGATTCTGAAAACCTTCAAAAAATGAAAAAAGTTTTTCTAAGTTTTGGGGATTTTTTTCTCCTTTTTTTTTTCCCCTTGAACTGAGCTGAGATTAGAGAAATGATCATGAACATTTGCTGAAAGTTTCTCAGAGCCAGCAGAGACCTGTGGCTACCAGTTAGTTGAGAATCAAGCTTAGTGACTCAGCTTTATTCTTTGATGTGTCTCACCTAAGTACTACTGCCCTTCCAGGGGCAAACTTTTGAGCAGTAAAATGTAAAATAACAATCAATAGGAGCAGATTAAGCCATGAATCAACTCTTTACACTTAAGCACTCCAAACACTAACAAACAGTACTCATCTTAATGGTTCGTTCAAAAAGCTAATCTGCTCCTATTGATCCAAAGTTGGAACTGTATGCGGTGGCCTCTAGGGATATAATTCAGAATTTCATGAATATAAAGGAAAATTATGTTTCATGAGAAGTAAAGAACCAAGCAGTAGGAATTATCTTTTACTTTAAAGGGAAGATTTTATTGTGTATTTGTTTTACTGTAGTATTCTGTAACCAAGCTCGTAAACAACTGCTGTTTTGATAGTTGCTGTGTAGACATACCTGAATATATGTGCATACAGGACTAAAAACAAGAGGAGGACAGATGCTGCTCTTTTATTTTCAGATGTTCAAGGTCAAGCTCAGTAGCAATGTAATTCAGACTAGCATATGCTAGAAAAGGTATTTTTGATCGTGTCTCTTGAAATACAATTCTATCTTCATTTGAGATCATTTATTTGCGGTATAGTATTATATAATATGTATTCTAAGGAAGAAAGCTTGGATGAGTGAAGTTATTCTTTAACTAAAAATACATGCAAGGTCTATGCTCACAAAATTAGATTGCCTGCTAATGTTTTCTTTGTTCCTTTTAAAGATAAGGAGAGCTTTGTTACTCCACTGAACAAGGCACCGGCAACTGTTAGATCTTCAGATTCTCTGGAACAGCCTACCTATCTGCTTGAAGCTGGAAAAAAACCACCTGTGACCCCTCTTGATATCAACAGATTCCAGAGTAAAGCTTTCCAAACTGTCATCTCCCATCATATTGAGAAGAAGACGACCCCTTTTGTGGAAGGGGCACTGCTGCAGAAAGAACCGTCTTTACACCTTGATACACCATCGAAATTTCTTTCCAAGGACAAGTTGTTCAAGCCTTCTTTTGATGTAAAGGTGAAAGTTGTAGAGCCAGTCATGTTAGAAGAAAATGCTTAAAACAGCACAGAAACCCACGCTTATCCTTTCCGTGGATTCCAGCCGTACTTGCTGGCTGCTCCTGTAGTGCACGCTTGGGGTTTGTGAGTCTAAAATCTTAGCAGAGACTGTGTATGTGAAACTTGCTCTTGAGTGACAATGTTGTAGTGAATTCCTGCAAGTCAACTGGTTGTCTGTTTCTTGTAGGATGCTCTGGCAGCTTTGGAAACTCCGGGAGGTGTCTGTCAAAAGTCCAGGAAGTTGAGTACTCCCCTCTCTGAAGTCATTGGACGAAATTTGAAATTGGCCCTGGCAAACAGCACGCGGCACACGGTAGCTCTTGGTAGCAGCCCTCAGTTGAAGTCTGCACAACCAGAAGTGGTAGGAAGATTTGTTTCTAGAATTTTTTGGAGCATAGGCTTCATAAATCACAAAATGAGAGCATTTTCTTAGTTTTATTTGTTTATTTTGTTTTATAAAGGCATTTGCAAATCATGATGATCTTTGTTTCGTTATGTGTTTGGAGAGAAATCTATATGATTGCATGTTCTTCAGTGTTAATGAAAGTAAGCTAGAAGGCTTTGCTCTTGGAAGGCAAGGAAGCTTTTTCCACTATTTGCTCTGCTCTCCTGAATGCTAAGCAGTTGCTAGGCATTGGAATATATATAAATACATACACAATATAGTTTTTTTAGTATCAGGATGGACATAAACAGGGCTTGCTCTGTAATCCGGTGCAAAAGGCTACATTTTTTTATGCGTCTTTCTTCTTTTCCTGTCTTTTGCAGTGTGCTGTTCTTCTGTCTCCTAGCAGGCACGGGATATGATCAGTTGCTTACCCCCTCATAAAGATATGCTATCTTCTTTTTGCTAGTAGTGTTGTTTTGCCTTCAGTCCTTATCTACTTCCTTTCTTGTATAAATGTAAACCTATCTTAATGAGAGAAAACAGAAAAAAAGAAACTGGAAGAATGGGAGAACTTATGTACTGCTTCTAGTACATGGTGTCCTACAGCAGGGGAGTAAGCAAGCAAATATCATTCCGTAAGGGAAGGCCTTCACCTCTTATTTTGTATCTCCTTGTTCTCATCCTTTTCACCTCAGTTTTGCTGTTACGTAAAATTACTGGTGCAGAGGTCTTTGAGATGTGACTCTCCACTGTTTCTCTCTGCAGCTTGGACAAGAAGATACCAAGCCTTTGGCTGATGTTGTTATATGTGTCAGTAAAAAGCTTAGTAAGAAGCAAAGCGAACTGAATGCAGTAGCAGCTTCTCTTGGGGCAGACTACAGGTATCAGCTGATGCAAGTAGCTTCTGAACTGATGCACTGATGTCTAATAAATCTAAGTCTTGACCTTCCCAGTATTCTTGTATGTGAGACCTTTTCCTTTAAACATTAAGTTTTACCACGTTAGTCAACTTCTTTTTCTATTACAGAGTAAGGCTGTCTGTTTTACTGTCTCTGTATTCTTGATAAGTCTATCTTAGAAAGTCTGTTGGTCTGTTTGTCCTTCGGTTTTCCATAATTGTGGTAAGATGTTCTTCAAAAAAGAAAAGAAATAAAACTTCTTTAACTCTTAAGCTCTTGACTAGATGAAAATTTACGTCTAGCTTAGATTTTTGTCTCATGATAATGATGATGATTATTATTATATGCTCAGGAATGCTTTCAAAAAAAAAAAAGAAATATTTTTTCTACCCAGAAATAGCAGAATGAAATTTTCTGAATTAAAAAAAAAAAAAAAAAAAAAAAAAAGCTTATGCTTTATTTAGCCTCACACAGTAGGCAAAGCAATATTTGGACTTGAATGAGAGATAGAATGATTTCTGTGAAGATTTTCTTACGGTCTTTGGTAGGAAGTAATATCTTCCAAGTTTGGATCTGATATCTATTTTTTTTTCCCATCCTCTGCTGCCCCATACTAGGTGGTGCTTTGATGAAACAGTAACACACTTCATATACAAGGGAGGACAAAATGACAACAACAAGGAATACCGATCTGTTAAAGAAAGGGGTATACACATTGTTTCAGAACACTGGCTTTTGGAGGTATGGAGCAGAAGTTTCTTTTTCAAAAGTGTTACTTAGCTGCCGTTTCCATTTGAATGGAAGTGGAAACTAAACCAGTTTTTGTCTTGTATTTATCGATATCGATTTTTATCTTTATTGATACATTTATTTATGTATCTCTGTTTATCTTGTGTAAAGTACTTTTTGCTGCAATATCTTTAATGCACTTTTCCTATATTTCCTATGGGGAATATCTCTTTTCACTCAGTTTCTCGTTTTAATGTTAATGAATGTTGTTACAGAGTGCCCAGGAATATAAACGTCTTCCTGAATCTCTTTATCCTCACACTTACAATCCCAAAATGAGCCTGGACATCAGTACAGTGCATGGTGCCAAATTCTCTTCTCCTGGTGTGCTTCCATCAACTGGAAAAGCAGCCGAGGAAAATGAGGTATAATATTACACGAGTTGGTGTTCTGTGGAGTGATAGGAATCCAGTTTACTTATTTGTTACATTAACATAATGATAGATAATGTTGCTACATACTCAGTGGTGCTGTAAGTCCAGTTTAGCTTGTAATTAACAGTAGCTGTCACAGACACATCTACAAGCCTTCTGCATTTGTAATACTCCTTTCCTAGGGGGAAGGAGGGAACCCAGGTCCTCAGAGATTAGAAGAGCTTTCCAAATTGGAAACAATGTAGTCCTGTCTTTGACTTCTCTTGTAGGTGAACAAGAGATCCAAGGCATCAAGTGTCTTTTAGCAGATACTTAGAGTGCAGAAGAGGTAAAAGAAACATTAGACTGTTCAAGGGCAGTCTTACTAACCTTTGGAATTTGTGTATGTGTTGAACAAGGTGAAACTTGCAGCTTCTGGCGTTAGTTTGAGAATTTTACTTGAATTAATTGTTTTTAGATCATTCCAGTGGATGAAGATGATGCTGAAGATGATGTAACTACTGACCAAATAAAGGAAGTAGTCCCTACAGAGGGAGAACAAGTTGTAGCAAGTGAAGCCAAAGGAGGTAAATGTAAATGGTTTTTTAGTTTCAGAATAGTTGTGGCATGTCAAATATATAAGCTGTTTACAGATTAAGATGCTATTTTGTATATTAAGATCTGGAAATGTAGTTATCATACTTACATCCCAGTTAGGCACAGCCTGATGACTTTGATATTGATAGAAGTGAGGAAAAAGGGTTTGCTGTTTGCTTTACACACTCTGACAGCCCCCAAGAAGATGGTGGTCGTGCACTGTGAATTGGTTAGGTCTTTCCGCTTCATTGTGAGTTTTTGAGGGGTAGTGGAGGGAGGTGAATCGCTGAAATTTATCTTTAACATGGCAATGGCATTGTTTTAGAGTATAAATTATTGTGACAGATAAACAAATGTGTTACAGGGGAAGCATGGTTATAAGCCAGATCTAGCTGTACCCAAGCAAATCTGAAAGTGATCCAACTGGGAATTTCTGCTTGTGTTCAGGAATGGGTGACTCAGGGCATATAGATTTCCTAGAGTTTTTTTCTCCTTGATGCATTTGCCCTGATAGGGGAGAAGTTGGTTCAGTTTGTTGTTATTTTTCCCTGCTTACTATACAGCAGTCTTGATTTTGTCTCTTCTCTTAAAGTGTTAACCCAAACCCTAGAAATGAGAGAGAATTTCCAAAGGCAGCTGCAGGAGATCATGTCTGCTACATCAATTGTAAAACCTCAAGGACAGAGGGGATCCCTCTCCAGGAACAGCTTTGATGGCTCTCCAACCACCCCTGATGGCCCCCGATCTGTGCGAAACGGCCGCAGCAGGGTCTTGGAAGCTCTGAGGTATTGGGTTTGCAACTCCAAAGTACTTTATTTTGTCCTGCCTGCCCTTACATATGCTGCCTTTGGGTATTGCAGTTTTGTGTACAGCAAAGGATTAGTTAGGTGTCCATTCCATTCCACAGGCAATCCCGTCAAGCACTGACAGATCTAAACACAGAGCCATCACAGAGCGAGCAGATCATCTGGGATGACCCTACTGCAAGGGAGGAGAGAGCAAGACTCGTCAGCAACTTTCAGTGGCCTAATAGTCCTTCCCAGTACACTGAGCAAGTTCAAAGTAATGTCACTAAGAACGCGGATGAGCCTGCCTTCAGATCCTTAGCTGATTCAGAGCTTGCTGCTCTAGGTAAGATCAGAAATAAAATAGACTTTATTTAGAGAAATTACAGTGTGATATGGGTGTAACTGGTATTTGAAACTCCAGCTGGGTTGCGAATGAAAATTCAGACTAGTAGAGTGGAATTCAAATAGGGATACCAGTGACAGAATCTTTTTAACTGTAGTAGAAATAATCATAGGTGAACTCTGGTAATACAGAAGGAAGATATCCATGAGCCTCGAAAACTTGCATCTTGGAGCTGCTGCTGGGCACATTTAGGTCAGGATTTAGTCAAGATTGTATATTTATTTTTCTTCCCTGTTCTTTTGAAATTTTTATAGCCAGCACTAAGGAAGCAACATATGCGTGTTGTTTGCATCTGCTTTTGCTTTCTTCCTACTTCTGCCTGTGGAGAGGTAGTGGAATCCTTTGGCCTCTACCTTATACTTCCCTTTATAGAGTTTCTGCTTGCAGCAACAGCCTTCCTTCAAGTGGACCCTGTCGTAGAAGAGATGGGGAAAACCAGCTATGTCTATTCATTTTATTTATGGTTTATCTGAATCAGTGCAGTTTAGCCTAAGAAATTTGGCCATTTGAGTTTTTTCTCCATCCCAAGACAAGACACAAAGGAGCATGAGGCTGCAGTATTTCAGCTGGTGCTTTAGACTGAGAGAAATGTGTATTTTTTGAAGAAAACAGTGTAGCTGAAAAGTAAATGTGCTTTCTGTCCATTTAAGATAGCTACCTTTTTCAGTTTTGCCCCATATGCAGCCAAAGACAAGTCATGCACCATTGCTTTATTGTTCACAGATGGTCCTGAGGCTGGGGATGGAGATGAGACTGCACATCCAAAGAATCCTGTATGTAGAGATCCTGAAACACCCCTTAAAGAAGATAAGCTGATTCCCACACCACAGGCCCCCAGCATTGCTTTCCCACTGGCTAACCCTCCTGTGGCACCACAACCCAAAGAGAAGGTGTGTCATGTCAGAAATGTCTGTGACCGTGTGTTTTCTGAGAGGTACAGCTATTCTTGCAAAAGTTTTGAACCTGAAAGTAATGTATAATCAGTGAATGCCTGCATTTAAAACACTTAAGGGGTTTGCTTTGTGCATTTGTGTTTCTCTGTGTACCTTCCTCTTCCCTGCTCAGCACTGGGAACAGACGATGTTTTTGAGACTGAAGCTTCACTGCTTCATTAGGCTTTTCCTCCAAAAATATTTTGTACCAAAGTAATTCCCGTTGCGATACTGAGATGTGCTGTGAAGAGTTACTGTCTATACACTCTGGAGCTCCTTCCATTGTGTTGATGGAGTATGGTGATGGAAAAAAGGATTAGGTCCTGATTTCCTCTGAAGTATTTGAAATTTGTGCTTCAGTACAAAATGAGTTTCTTCCCCCCTGCAGCAAAGTCCGATTTTGCACTGCAAGATGCCATCTTGACAATGAATTTTTAGTCTTTTCTTCACTGAGTACCAGCTGATGCTCAAACTTTCAGGAGCTGTGTGTCTTCAGAGGCACAAAGTATTGTGCTAAATATGTAAGCTGTGATGGAAATGTATAAAAGGACCCCAAGGAAGGCTGAACAAATAAGGCAGTGTGATAGATGGTTGGTTTTTTTTTTTTTTTCATGTGTTTAACTAGACATTCAGCACATATGAATGAAGGATTAGTTTTTGTGACAGATTGGTTCATTTGTGCCCTTAAGAAAAGGGGAACCAAGAGGATGTTAAGTAGGAGCCTAATGTTGATGTGATAAGATCCAAGCCTTGGTCAAGTGATTGACAGGTTTGGTTCTGCTTTTCTTAGCTAAAAGAAAACTTAATATAAAAATAGCCCAGCGTGTTTGGCAGAGAAGTAGTCAGTCAAGTTAATCTTTCTGTCATATTTTCAAAAATCTGTTGCTGTATTTGCAGACTGTTGCAGAAGATGAGAAGGCTGATAAAGAACCAGAAAAACAGCGTAAATTTCAGCTGTCTTCTCTTAATCCTCAAGAACGATTTGACTACTGCCATCTGATTGAGGAATTAGGTACCAGATCCTTGTGAAATGACAGAATAATGCGGGTCTGTAAGCTGGTCAGCTGTGGCTCCCTTGGAAAAGAAAGGGCTTCTGTTAATGACTCACCAGCTTTGCGGTCTCAAATTTATGGCTTTCTGTGCTTGTGAGCTATTCGTTGACTATATTGTCATTAATACACAAGTTATCAGTCTTGCCATAAACTGCAAGGTCTTCTGGCATTTTCTTTTAGTTGTCTCCACAGCAGCCTCATTCTTTGCTGCCAGAGTATCCAAGAACTGCTCTGCTCTGGTGTCTCTTCCTGCCTCTGATACAGTGGCCCTTCTTTTAACAGAGCCACTCTTTCCTGCCTGCTCCTCCTTTTTTGCCACCTTCTGCCCAGATTTCCTCAGTGACAATATTTTCTTTGTAAATTTGAGTTAAGTGTATTTCTGTCTAAATTCAAATAACTCCCAGTTTGAGGGATCCTTGCTGTGGTGGGCTGCCTGTCCCTTAATTTGCCTCAAATCCATTTCTGTGTCCCAAGGTGGAATTGTGCTCGAGAAGCAGTGCTTCGATCCCAATTGCACACACATCATTGTGGGGCAACCTCTACGGAATGAAAAATTCCTGGCCTCGATGGCAGCTGGAAAGTGGGTGCTCCATCGTTCCTACCTGGAGGCGTGCAGAGGAGCTGGCTGCTTTGTTCAGGCACGTGACCTTATTAGTGGGCAACACGGTGTTAAACTTTTTATCTTGTACTGCTAGGAAAGAAAGAGCTTCTCAAGGGGATTAGCAGTTTGGGGTGCCCAGCCTTGGGACAATCTTATTCTTTTGCAGGAGAAATGAAATATCCGTGCTTAGGAGTTTCTTCTGAAAACTGAAGCTTAAGCACCTGTGGCAAATCCTCTGGTGTCACCTGAAGTCATGTGGATTTTGTTACACCAGGAACTAAACAGTGATCTTTCCCATTAATAAACGTACTCTGTGTATAAAACAACTTTAATTGTTTTGGAAAAGAAATGTAGAAATGCAGATTAGATGGTATTCAAAGTGGTGAGCTGTTTCACAACGCTCTTGGATTTCATTGTAGGTAACTGCAAGAGGAATTTAGCTGTATATAATGTGATTGATGTCACAGAAAACATGAGTTGATTTTTAAAACTGAGAAGACCAGAGTCTCTGTATTGGTGTATATATATAGATAGATGTACAATGTTCAGTTAAGAACCATATCTCTAATTTTAATTAGAGTTGCTTTAGCCATGTAGAATCAATTTACAAAGCCAGAGTGAGTTGAGACTTGTTCTGTTTTTCAGTTTTCTGCTGGCAAATTTGGCAGGTTCCTTTGTAATTCAAGCCTATGATTCTTCTAGGAAGAAGACTATGAATGGGGAAGTAGTTCCATACTCAATGTTTTGTCTGGAGTCAACGTAAACCAGAAGAAACTAGCACTCGCAGCCATGAGGTGGAGGAAAAAAATCCATAAAGGAAGGCAAGAAACTGGTGTTGTTGAGGTATTTGGACACCTGAGTAATGTGTGTGACATGGTGGGGGTGGGGGCAGCACAGGGACTGTCACCAACAAACCCAGAAGCTTAACTGCCGAGGAAACATGATCTGCCCTGTTCTTGAGCACAGAGTGGCTTAGCTGGGTATGTCTTGCTCAATATCTTTGCTTCCAAAGGGCTTTTGGTGTTGGTGTATTAGTAATAAAAGCCGTAATCTTTTCCTGAAGCACTGTTCGTAGGTGCAAAGCTCCTAGTGTAGACTAATGTCCTCCAGTCAGTCAGCTTGTGGTTTTTATGCCTCAGAGCTCTAATTCCCAGACTGAATGGGTTTATCGGGGTAGCCAGAGCAGCAGCTCCAAACGTAGCACCGTGGTGATACGGCTCGTAGTGCTCGACAGCGCTCTAGCAGGGAACACTAATGTGCTTCAAACAGCTCAGCTGGCCAAGACTGGCCTCTCTGGAAGCACCTTGTGTGATTTTTGAAGTTCTTTAGTGTTTCAGTGAGGTTCTGGCGAGTGGGATTTGGGCTTCTTTTCAATTAACTCCCATGTCAAACCAGACATTGCCCAGGGAGTCCAGTACTTCATAGAAAGCAGGAATGCTGCCAGTGTGTCAGTCGCATCTGGGTGATACCTCGTTTGCGGGTCTCTTGCAATAGAGTTTTTAAGGGAATGCTTCTAGAGCAAATCCCTGTACCCTTTGCCTGCTTGGAAACAGCAAGAGGTGCTTGTCTGAGGCAACCAGTTGGCCCTAGGAGCTGTATTGCTGCTGTGGTGGTGTTAATGTTACTGAGTAGATCATACAGTGCAGAGAAGAGGGGAAAAGTCAAATAGCCATTTTTCTTAAAAATGCATTTCAATAAATGAGGATCTGTTATACTAGAAAACCTCGTTGCCAAGTGTTTTTTAATGTATTGGTTTGTTAATCCTTTCATAGTACCGACATCCTTTTGGCTAAATTCAGTCTTTTCCCTAGGGGGCCTTCAGCGGCTGGAAGGTGATCCTGAATGTTGACCAAACCAAGGAAGCTGGGTTCAGGCGCCTTCTTCAGTCAGGAGGAGCAAAAGTACGTAGTGTTTGTTTGTTTGAACTAATTAAATATGGTGCTCTGCATTGTTTTGGTAGGTATTGGTACCATCTCTAAGCTGTGAACTGGTTAGAGGCCTTAACCCAAATCACACAGAATAGCGGAGCCATGACTAGTAGTGGGAGAAAAGAAACCATGGTGTCTTCGTGTTGCAGAAGTCAGTAGTGGTGGAGGGGTTGTAGGGTAGAAGGGTGGGCCCTGCCCCAAGGGACGGATCACCCTTCTTGAAATGTGCATGATGGCAGACACCTCAGCTCCACGTGGCATTTCATTTCCTGTCAACTGGCCAGCTAATTTGATGAGTGACTTTCTAGGCCACGAAGTGCATTTGTCTTCCCCGAGGCAGAAACACAAAAACAAACTCATTTTTGTGTGTTATGCCTTGGTCCCTAGGTGTTTTCTGGTCACTCTGGGGCTCTCTTCAAGGAAGCTACTCATCTCTTCGCTGACTTCAGCAAGCTGAAACCGGAGGAGAGCAGGGCTGACGTCGCCGGGGCGGCCGCCCAGGGGGTGAACTGCCTGAAGCCGGAGTTCATCGCCGACTACCTCATCCAGGTGCGCAGGGACAGCGCCACAGCCCCGTCTCTGTCAAGGAGCTTGGCCCTTGGTTTCAAATGCTGTTTGCTCTAAGATGGCAGCCCTTTTCCCACCAGTGACAGTGGGGTCTGTTGCAGCATAGGGAGCTTGTAAAATGTGCTCAGGCTGTTGTGAAACTCAGGGGTGTTGGGTTTATTTGCTTGTCTGTCTGTTTCCACTTCCTGTTTAAGAAAAGACTGAAACTCCTTCTTGAACTTATCTCCTTAAGCTAAACAGATTTTTTTTTTTTTCCTCCCCATTGAAGGAGCCGCCGCCTCCCATGGAGTCTTACTGCTTACCAGAAGCTGAGTCTAACCTGCAGAATAACAAAGAACTTAGAACTGGATTATCCCAGAAAAGAAAAGCAATGGGAGAAACGAGCAGAGTCAAACGATCCAGAATACACTGAGAAAATTCCCTGTTTTTAATTAGTACATTTTTTTATTCATATTTATATATTTTTTCATTCTCACTACAATTAAAAGCTTTGATTTTCACTTGTAATTTGCCTTGAGCTTACAATAAGTTTCCTATAATACTGATAGGAACTGTTACTTTGGGCAGGGGTAGTTTCTAAAAACTCGAGTTTTAGTAACACGCTCACTCGTCCAAAACAAAACAAACCCCACGTGATCTCCATAATGTTCTGATCACCGGCACTTTACTGACTTGTTTGGGGACACCATCCTGTGCTGATAGTTAGGATATGAGATGTTTAACACATCTTTCAGCTGTGTACTGCAGGGAATGTGTAGTGAGGGGGTGAGGATCCTTTTGCATTTGCTATGAAATAATAGACACAGATCTTGGGGTGGTTTGGGAAGCAGGGAGAAGATGAGAGGGATAATTTGCTTATACTTTTTGGTACAAATACTGGGTGTACATAGTGACTGTAATAAATTATATCTCTAAACCCCTCTGTTTGAGGCTCTGCCTTTGTGAATGCAAGCTCCGTTTTGCAGTGGGGGCTACGCCAGAGGTGAGGTGGGTCCGAGCACGCTTCCTTGTTTGAGTTCCAAGGAAAAGGGGCAGTGCTGCTGGAGGCGTTCTTGGCCAGACTACCGTTATTTAATGGCACTACGAATTACTTACGTTTAGGAACTGCAGCGTGTGGGTCTCTGTATTGAGAAGGTACCATAGGCCAGTTGTACCCCATTGTGCACTTACTAAGTCAGTCAGAAGTGCTGTCCTCTCTTGACAGCCTGTTTGTAATGAGCTGGAGGACCTGCAGCATGGTTGAAGAGGAAGGAAGAAGACAAGTTGTGTGGGATACGGGGGAATATCTGGGGGCCTGCAAGTAACAGTTGGAAAAGGTGAAGTCTTTTATCTTAAACTGTGGGGAACCCAAAGGGCTTGAACATTGCTTGTGTTGAAGTTGTACATGGAGCAGAGGGTAAGGGAGGCTTCTGCTCTTGTGTCGTTCTGTGGGGAAGATTTTCTGAAATTACTATTTTAGAACATATTATTCAATCCCTATCGTGGGGTTGAACCTGTAGATGTCCAGGTACGTGAGCTGCTGGGGCCGGGAGGGCCCTGGGGCCAGCTCCTGCTCTGAGCTGCGAGCCCCTCATCCTTGCAGTGGGGTTGAGGGGACATGGGGCTGGAGGCCAGGGCTGCAAGGAAGGGGCAGCGCCTGGTGGCACCAGCAGCAGCCCTTGGGCTCCTGCTTCCTCCATTACTGCAGGGGCAGTTTGGGAGGAGCAAAGCCAGGCTAGAGCCGGGGCTGTCCCTGAATCCAAGGAGAGCCCCCCATCCTGCCCTGGCTTTGCCTCCTGCTCCTGTGGGTGAGCGCGATGGTGCTGCACGGCCGGGGAAGGGCCCAGGCTGCAGCACGGGCAGGCACAGGGACGGGACCAGCGAACACAACAGGCAGGACACAGAGGCCAGGGTAGCAAGGCCATTGCTGCTGTACAATGAGTTTATTTTCCTCAGCTTTCGGCACAGGAAACATCACAAAAGTGCTTTACAGAGTTCCATAGAGTTACTCTAAGGGGGAGAAAGGACAACAGCCGCAAATGTGGAAGTTGTCAGATGCAGAAGCCATGACAGGTAAACCAGGATTAAAAAAAAAAAAAAAAGACTGTATATATATGTGTGTGTGTGTGTGTGTCCAGGTTTTGAATTTCAAACATAAATAATGACTACAAACATACATAACTGTATAAATAGACAGGCACCAGGAGGTCCCCGTGTAAACGGGGCAGCACGCGGGGCTCCTCCGTGCGGTGCCCGGCTCTGCCGCGGCCATTCCCGCAGGGCTGCGCAGGCCCCGGCCACGCGTCCTCCCCACCCACAGCGAGTCACTCTCTTCTCCCCTGGGCGCCTCCTCAGGTTGACGCTCATGCAGAGCATTCCCACTCGGAGGGGAGGGCATGTTCAGGATACAGAGAAGGAGCGAGGGCAGAGCGCCTGTATCACCCGTCTCCTCCACCCCTGCCCCTCGCTGCTCTCTGCCGGTCCCAGGGGCTGGGTGAGCTCACAGGGAAAGGAAGAGGGTTCTGCTGCCGCCCTCTCCTATTCCGCAGCCGCTGCTCCTTCCTCTTTGCTGCATTAAGCCTGAGGGGCTCGCAGGCAGCTGGCATCAGGCCCACATGGCGTCTTCAAGGGTCTAGGTCTCGGCATAACACGCTCCTGCACTTGCGACCTCGAGCGCTACCCGTCACACTGACCTGCTAAGCGCGTTGCAGGGCACCAGGGTCATGCGAGCAGAGCTGGTGGCCGGCCCTGCTGGGGGACATGCAGCACCGCTCCAAGCCCGGCTCCACGGGCGCTGCTCCAAGCCCGGCTCCACAGAGCGAAGAGGGTCAAACAACGCGCCACATTCTCCCCTCCACGTTGGGACGGGGTCTTGGCAAAGAGGGTCAAACAACGCGCCACGTTCTCCCTCCACGGCAGGACGGGGTCTCGGCCCGTGCTCTGCGTGGCAGGAAGTGCTGGCGGTGCAGGGTACCCAGCAAACACTGTCACACGTCACCGAGGAGCCCTCTGCCTCCGCCCAGGTTAAACAGAGCGCCCAGAGCACCGGTAGCACTTGAGGGCTATGCAGCAGTTAGTAAAGAGACGGGGGGAGGGGAGTATGGAGGCAGGGGCAAGACTGGGCTGCAGCGAGTGGTAGCAGCAGAGCTGAGTCCTCTAGGACCCATGGGGATGGGCACCAAGGCCCACGCTCAGACAGATACAGGGTAAAGGTGCTCACTGGATCCCCTCTGCCCCCCAGACTAGGATTTGGGAAGAAAACCAAGCAAGCAATCCCTCACTCTCCAGCCCTGCTAGCTTCCAAAATCCTCTTTCAGGATTCCATCAAAAATAGCTTCAAAAATAGTTTAGGGCTATATATAAAGCACCTAACAGACTGACCCCCCCCGCCACCACGCACACTTATCCAGGTGCAAACCCAAGGTATCCCAAATCCTCACCCACACACCACGATCAGCACCAAACGCCGCTAGTCCGTGTGCTGTGGTTATATCCAACGCCGGGAGAGCGCAGCTCTTTCTTAAGGGAGGCCTCGAGCCCTTTTCGGATGCGTAGCCACCCATTTAAGCCCCCTTTGCATTTACAGACACAGCATGACTCAGAAATGCAATCAACATTCAGAGGCAATATCTTATTTACAGATGTAACAGCCCTAAAGAATCAGCTGAAAATGCCAAGAGATGAAACAAACCACAAAAGACTAAGCCTGGCCCCAGTGTTGCTGCACTCCCCTTCACCCCAAATATTCTAATTTCCATGTCCAGTGTTACTACAGCCGTGCTAGATGCAGCGTGCCTGAGCCCGTTTGCTTGTCCGAGACCATGCGATGCATCTGCCCCAGCCCTGCCGCATTCACAGAGAAAAATAATCCAGCAATGTAAAGCAATGGGCCTTTTTTGGTGCTCAACTCCAGCTGTCGCAGCTAGACTTCTACTAAGACCTTAAATCAAATGTTAATGAAACTGATCTCGGTGATAGCAGTAAGGAATAACTTCACTGAAACCAAGGAAGTCAGGCCGTAGGAGATCAGATTCACGCATGTTTTACCTGGCTCTTAATGCTTTGCTCTTTGTATCAGCCTGTTTTTATGGTTTGAATCATTTTGGTTGCCCACACTCTAAGAGAGATACAAAACAAGTGGTTTGTTTTACTCCAAAGAGAAGGGTTATGAGAGCATTTTAACCAACAGGTTTCTGTAGGGAAATTATTCCAAGCAAAGCAGACAGTTATAACTCAACGACTCCAAAGCTACCACAACTGAGTTAGAAGTGAAATTCAGTACCCAAGAAAGGAAAGAGGGAATTGGAAAGGGCAGATCCAAATAAAAGTTACTAGAAGCACGCCATGCTAGCCACGGGCAAGGAGAGGGAGCGCACGGAGACGGGAGCACACAGGAGAGCAGCAGTCAGTGCCCGTGGGACGTTACCGGCGGTGCCCGCCCCTGACGGCGTCACCGTGGCAAACCAAGGGCCAACCCGGCGTCAGCAGGAGCGAGACGCGAGGCGGTGGGTACGGGGGAGGTCTAAAGCACTCGTACATGCTCGGGCGGACGCGGCATTAGTGGTTGTGATCTTTCACGGGGACGGTCTAGGCATCAGCACGGACTGCTCGACGGAGGCATCTGTTCAGTGGGCAGTTTCAGTCAAGAAAGCGAGTAAGATGTTAGGCTGCATTAAAGACAGAACAATAAGGAACAATATTACAGCGTGTATTTCCCTTCGGGCCTTAATGAGTATCTGCTGTTCCGCCATCACCTTAAAAAAAGAGACACATTAGAAAAAATACAGGGAGGAAAGTGGTAAGAGAAAGGCGGGAGCAGCTCTTCACAGCTGGGAAGTTAGTAAATACATGGCAATTGATTTCTGAAGAGGGGGGAAAGAGACAACACATGGATTAGAAGTACTTCACGGCCTTCCTTTATCCAAATAAGAGGACATTCCTCCACTTCATGTGAGGCCAGCTCCTAGGTTTTTGACATCTTTGCTGCATGAAAAAGTATCACTCATCACAGGCTAAAGCGGCCCCTGCACCATTTGTTATGTTCACCACTCTGCTGGTTAAGTATTTCCTGTAAAGCAACCCAGTTAACAGTGATCATTTCCACAGCGACCTGTCACAACTGTCGCGACTATCACGACATCCTCAGCACTCCCGGGAGGCGGTGAGGCCAGTGAGGAGCTGTGGGAGAAATCGCTGCCGGGCCCCTCGGCTCCTCCTGCCCAGCGCCCACCCCAGCTCCCATTTGTCACCCCACGTGTCCTCACGGTCTCTGCCTCTGGTTGGAGGCCTCCTACAAACTCCGAGGGATAAACCTTGAAATAAAGAGCAGATTTAAAGACAAACTTTCAAGGCTTTAAGTTGACCCTGATATTTCCCGGATGTTGTTCCAGCTTAAATAAGGACAAGGATAAAGGCTAAACCAAGGGCATATTTGCCCTCCTGCCCCAAGCCGCCGTGTGGCAGCCCGACACACTCCGCTCATGAGGGCTCATCAGGAGCGAAGCTCTCTCCTCCATAGGATCGGGACAAACTTTAAAGTGGCCACATCAGAAGAGCTGCTACCAACTGGGAGCAGAACTTTATTTCAGTCGTGAGGTTTACTAAACACAGCAATATTGACCTTTGTGTGTGCCACACAAACCCCAAACGCCCCACATTAACACACCACTGAGGTGGCACAGTTGATCACAAAAGGAGGAAACACCAGATGATCTTCCCAGCTGGAATTTGCCCTGGTCTGTACATATTAAAACACAGTCTAATTACATAGCACTTAAACAGAACATATATTACATTGTGCAGAAATAAACTTTCCCCAAATTAATACTGAAATATCATAATGGAAGCTAATGAAAAACCAGCTTTATAAAGGTTTTGACCCTTCTCTAGCACTTGCAAAGAAGAGTTTTAACCTCCCAAGTACCCTCTAAGGCTTTTTATTTTATTACTATTTTCTAACAGCGGAGAAAATTGAAGCAAAGTGGAACTAAATTACCTGAGGTTAGCCCAGCAGCTCAGTGGGAAAGGCAAGGCAAGGGGTTACTCTCGGTCCCGTGCTCTTACTGCAGAACGCACACGGCTTTTTCCCCTGCATATTTAGATACTCTTCCCTCCAGCATTCGAATGCACTGCTTCTTCCTCACGATTTATCAGTGCTGTGGTGCACCCATATCCGACCTGGTAGCCCCTGGAATTTCATTAAGCTCGTCATGTACATCACTGAACATAACTGAACATAAAAATCAAGGTGTATGCGCCAGCAGTAGATGCTTCACCAAAAACAGGGAATGTTTTCAAAGCAATTTCCATCAGTGTCTTTGTTTTTATCCTACAGGAATGAAAAGAGCTCTCAACCTCATTATGAAATAACTTTTTCTTTTTTTCATGTAAAAACACGTAGCTTGTCCTTTCTTTGTTTGGGGAAGTGGTTAGACCACTTCCATGATCCAGACCAGACCATGGTTAGACCATGAGAAATTCTACCTTCTCTCTGGACATTTTTTCTTCTATTTGGAAAAAAAGAAAGAGAGAGAGAAATAAGCAGAATGCTCTCCCCAATAAGTGAGCTTCAAACATTTTCACTAAACTCAGATGCATCTGGCACTTCTGCCTATAGCTCTTATCACCCCCTCCCACTCTACCCCCACCCTCAGGCTGCACACTCAAGGTCATCACCCACCCAAAGGCCTCTCCTGCCCCCTCTTGTCTTGCCAGTGTTCCACCTGCACATTTACCACTTAAAGAAAGAGACATACCCAAAAGTTACCAATTTTCCAAACCAGTATTAAACACTTTTGTCTTTTTTCTTATCATTTCCTTTTCCATCTGCTAGATCTTGCAGGTTCTCACATCATATGGAATCCAGGCAAGCTGACTTTCAAACCTTTCCTGAGGAATTTATCAGTAAATGTGTTAGGCTTTTTCCTTGTATACACCTAATTTATATATCTGAAATTTAAGTAAGAACATTTCCTAGTCACCTAAGCAAAGCACGTACTTAAAAATGATATGTGAAATTAAAAGCCAAGAAACAGAAATGGGGCAGTTTAGAAAACAAGTTACAATCAGACAACTATATCGGGATCGCGGCTGTTCATAAGACCTTGTCCAACAGCCAAGGTTTTTCAGTTAAGAGTTGGGTTTCTTGGTCATTTTAGACAAAGAGCAATTTGCAATGAGGTGCTTGTACCTCAAAAGCAATGAGGTACTTTGTTGCTCTATTTCAGGGTTAAAAAGAGCAATGCAACTACCTGCTGAGTACAAACAAGCAACTTTATACAATATGAAACCATACTGTGGTATTTGAAAGAAAGCCAGTAGAAAGCATTAAATTCTGCAGCCAGGACAGGAAGAAAAAATGCATACTGCAGATGCACAGATGAGCAAATTCCAAGATGTGTGGCCCTATTATACACTGTATTTCTGTGCCCGAAATGACATAGAAGTCTCAGCCATGTTGCTATGAAAGAACTTCCAAGAGGTAATAGATGCATTCCAATAGCAAGGAAAAAAAAAGTCCCTATGATGACAAAAGTCTAATACAAATTCCATTTACTCCTAGATTTTGTGAAGATGGTTCCCTCAAACACCAGGGACATGGTTGGCAAAGCCAACTACAAAGGAAAAAGGCTCAGAAAAAGAGAAGTGGCAGGAGAGGGTCACTGTTATTTGTCAGCTCCTCTTCAACTGCAGGTGAGATTAAACATGACAAAGTCATAGTAGTGGGGAAGAACTGAGGTTCCCCTCGATTCACCACGAACTCTAGTTATTACAGGTGCCAGATTCCTACAGCTAGCATTCTCAAAGTCCAACTTCATAGTAACCGCCTTCTGTTGCTGTTGTTTCTTGGCATTTTAACATCCCTTACCTACAATCAAGAACACACACCCAGACTGTTCCTTTTCAGTAAGTTCGGGGCACTCAGATGTTCTACTACAACTTCACAGTTCTACCTCTACACTCGCATCGGAGGCCAAAGAAAGTAATACTGAATCTTTAAATAACTCAAGTCACACAAAAACAGTGTACTACAGGATAGGAATTTACCTGACACAGCAGAGAATTGTTTTATCGATTGGTATCAAGAATCTCATCTCTGCAGTTGAGTCTTTCATTTCTAGAAAGAGGCTTCCACAAGTATTTCAAAAGGAATGGAATGGGCATTCTTAGCCTGCCTCAAAGGAATGCAACAACCATCCAGATAAAGTTGGGCTTGAAAGTCTCAAAAGCACACTGAGCTTCCAAAATACTTATTTTCAAAATGTTAGGCATGCAGAACACACAATTCTTAAAAGATACAGATAATTGGCATTTTGATAGCTGTTGGCACCAATATTCAACCCCATACACTTGGAAAGAAAGACTAACACTCCTGTGAAACACATTTTGTAGTATGGAAAGTTGCTGCGTTTCAGATTTTTTTCCCCTTCATGCCTCCAAAAAGGAACTGGAATGATATATTTAATGAAAGTCTTCCCAAAACCTCCAGTTATCAGTAGCAGTGGACTCTTGTAAAACTAATGAACAGCAGTAACCTTACTGCAGAGTTCTTCACCCTGTAATTCAGGAGAGCTACTTTAAGTGAAAAGCAAATTAAAATGTCATTCATATTCAAAAGTCAGGCTCAAAACAGTATTACACAGTTTGGGTATTATGAAGACAAGCTGACAGGTAACAAACTACATGTTCTACTATAGAATTCCTATTCATGTACACTGCTCTAAGTTGGTAAACATAGCTCACCTGACCATAAGGCTGACTACCCACTCCACGGTCTGCCCCTAAGAGATCCAAATATTCTGCATTCGCTCAGCTGTTGCACAGTAAAACTAGAACTAAAGATTCATTAGACTGCAGGATCCATGTATATTTCCATTTTATTTGATTTGCAACTGTTACAGGGTTTTCTTGAACTGCCAGAAGTCATGCCCAAAAAATCAAATAAAGAAGGTACAATGGACAGTCTCATCTACCCTTCATACAGTAGATTAAAACTTGATTCATGTGCATTGACAATTTCAATCTCTTTAAACATCAAGAAAAGTGTTTAAGATTTCACATTTCTACTACACCAAGTGACATGTCCATTTACCGTGAACTCCACAGAAATCTTTACTGACAAACCAACAGCTTTGCTGGCAACAATGTGTTTTCAAGGAAGATGCATGGCTCAGAGTCCAACAGTATTGGTATCAGTCTTGCAGTGGGGTTTTGTTTCCAAAGTCTTCAACTTTAAGAATAGTCTCTTGAGCCCTCTATTTAATAGCAGCTTCTAGCAGAAGTTTTTAAAGACAGGTAACTCTGCAAGGGCAAGGCCAGTTCTAGTCTCTGCACAAAGAGCCAGGTGAGACCCCAGGCTCACTGAAGTCAACAGCAAAATTGCCCTGGCCTCAGAGAAGCGTGAAGCAAGTCAGCAGTTAGTCTCAAGGAACCCAACTGGGCCACTCCTGCACCGGCCTCGGCTTCTACAGGTACACAGCTCTCCCATACAAGTAAGCAAAGTTTTTGTTCCCTTGTTTTTCTTGCCCTTGGCAACTTTTATAGATCGAGTCTATTTCTTGTTTTCTTTTTTTTTGGCATTTACTCTGAGAAACCTTAACACTGGAGCACACCATTTTGTTTTGCTTCTGGTGTAAAGAGTTTAGAGAAGAGAAAAATAGTTACAGCAGGACATTTCCGGTACTTGTCAGGTTTTGTTCACTGAATCAAAGCCATAGGCAACAGCCTCTACTCTCAGTATGTAAGTGCCATTTTGCCTACTTCCACTAAATGAAGTCAGAAAAACTTTAAGTCACTGCCCTTCCATTATTACTAGTATTCCTGACTTTGAAAAAATACCATTTAGGAGTTTTGGGGTTTTTTTTCTGCCGTGGCTTGCATGCTTCACAGAAGTAGCCAAACAAATAAGGCTCACCAAGCATTAGTTATCCTTCTGCATATGAAGTCATTTTGGTCATAAAGTAACCACTGTTCTTCAAACAAACACACATGTTTTTAACAGAGGAGAAATTTTACCTAGCATTGCTACTGCCATGGATCTCACAAGTCAAGTTCAGAACACTATAGTCAAGAATCTGAATATCTCTGTGTCAAATGAAAGCTCTATGTGTCTTAGTGATTTAGGGTGAGAAAGACCAACCTCAGGACCAAACAAAACAAAATAAACCTTATTTCACTGTAACATCTCATATTGTTATTTAAATATGCTGCTATTTGATACCAGAAACAAGGCATTTCTTTTCCAGGAAAATAGAAAAATGCTTAAACAAACAACTGTGAAAATGGCTAATTCAAACGGACCATTCAAACTCATCATTCCTCGAATCCGATTCTGAGTGAGTTTTAATTTGTTTTGCAGTTACCTCAGTACAGCAATCTAAAAAGGTAAACAAACTACAGCTCTGTCTTATGCTCGGGTAGTATGAGTGGTATGGTATCTTCCAGAAGTCTTTAGTAGGCTATGGCTACACATAACAGGATTCCTCAGAAGGGGAATAGAATAGGTTTCTCTCATTAAGGTCACTTAAATCTTTGTTATAGCAAATTGGTACCAAATGGCTGACTTCTGCAGGATTTGTGACAGGAATCCAGGAGAGCTGGTTTCAAGTTTCAGGTGGCCACTAAAACAGCTGTAACCTTCTCTTCCAGAAGTTGTGATCCACATGGTGTCCACAATGAGTGCAGCAAGTCTGAGGTAGTCAACCTTTACGAAGGCTCAGTATCTGAACATAAAAAGATTTTGAAATAACCACTGGCTGTAGGTATCTTTGAGCAATTTACTGAAACACTGAAGAATACTGATGACTCTTGTTCAATCATTTACATTAATTTGCCCCATATCCAATGGAGAAGTTGTAACATATTATGCTTCCATATTGCAGGAGGACCAATCACTTAACGTCAAAGCAGTCTGCACTTGCTGCAGTAGATCCAGCAGAAATAAGGTGGCATCAGAGCCGTTAGCTGTAGTTTAGTTACCTTAGTAGAAGGGTTACCAAAAAAGGATTCCTTAATTGTAATGTGTATGCAGCTCTACTGATCCCCAAGCACAGCATACTGGTTGTCTAGCTGAAGTTTATGTGCCTGGTTTTTTGAAACCTCATCCCTACCTCTAGTTTTGTGTTTTACTACTTCAAAGCTCTTCTCCATTTCTTTATCCCTATGGGAAAATAAACGTAATCAGTAAATATCTTATGACTAGCTCATGAATTGTGAATTTCTAACCAATTTCCACCCCATCCCAACAACAACATTTTTACTACAAATACAAAATGTGAAGGTCTAGAGTTTTTACAAGATAGACAAACATTCCCCAAAGCAATTTAAAAAAAAAAAAAAATCTACAAATTCTCCGGTTATAATCTAAGTTTCAATATTAACATTCTCAAAGGTATATTTATATGTACTTTTAAGCAGATTATAAAAGAGAAGTCCAATCAGCATTCTAGAACATGACTAGGAGTCAGAAGAATAAATGTATACACGCAGTGACATACAATGTGCTATGTCAAAATAGCATTCAGAGATTTTAATCTTAACCCAATTTGCACTATTCCAACCCTAAAACATCAATGACAGCATGTCTCATCTACCAAAGAGATAAAACTAGGCCAGCAACAGAAAGAAAAAAAGATATTCTGCTAGGCCCTGTCAGTCAATACCACACTGAGAAGTCAATTTGCTTGTGCTTTTAGGTATTAGTCCAACTATATCCTCTGTAGGGAATGAGACTATGGAAAAAATCAGGATACTTAGGCAGCACAAGACTAAAAATCTTGAATACAACAAAATATAACAAGCTTTGTTAAAGCTGGAAGTCATCTTTCCAATACAAGGCTCAAACAGCATATTTTTGAACTTATGTTTGTATTAAATCAGATTCTTTCATTTAAGTCACCTTCATATTCCTAGTGAGAAGGCAGTGTACTCAAAACTTGTTTCCTACTGACAGGTGACCAGCATAGAGCCTTGCCATGGCTGGCATCTGAGCATGCCGTCAGGAGCAGAAACACTCCTGGTCAGGAAAAAAAAATCCTTCAATTAGAGGAGCAGCTGGCAGTTTTGTCTGGCTATCTCACTGGGCTGCTTCCCATGAAAGTGGTTTCATGGCGTTCCCTCCTCAGAGTTAAGAAACACAATTAAGATCTCTCCCATCTCTTTGCTAGACAGAGAGCTACTTCTCTTAGTTATTCCTTTCCTATGTGGAAAGATACTGGCTTGACCTCTATAACTAAACAAGGATTCAGAGCAGGCAGTTAAAATGTCTGGTGGGGGATTAATGAGGTGTACTTACTTTCGACTGTCTACAAGCTTGGCAGTGGACTGCAGCGATGGAAACTGCGTGTCACTATAGATTTCTGGTGGTCCTTGCTGTGCTCTCCGTGGCCTGCCCTCCCTGGCACCAGGTGGCCTGTACACACCACCAGTCTGCACTGGCTCTGGCGCTTCTGTAACTATTTATAAGAATGAATTTTAGACAAAACGAGTAGGTTTATATTCACCCCCAAAAAGCACAGACCAAGAAAAAAAGTCTTTAAAAGTCTTATTACAAATATGTTTTCAAACCTTCTAATGCTCTGCAGACAAATATTTTAGACAAGGCTAAAAGTCAGACATCATTTAAGATCTGCTTATTAGCTCAACTGCAGTGTGGCTCCGTGATAGTGCTTCACCAAGGTCAGAGCATTAGACCCCCTGAACAGAACATCCTTCATCTTGTTAGAAATTTATTAATAGTTTGCCTTCAAAATGTGAGGTTTTATCACATTTTGGCAAACATTTACAGCACGTCCGTAAGTGCAGAAAATATCCAGATAATTCACATTTAAAGTCTACAATCTACAATACTATCACGTTAGCAAAAAAATAAGGTACCTATTATCTTTGCATGGGGACTTCACTTGCAAAAACAAGAAGAGACACAAAACCATAGTAGCCCACTTTTCAGTGAATTTCTAAACAGAAGAGAGTAATCTGAACTCAGACCATGGCTACCTAAATAGTTCAACTACACAAATATTATGAAATTATATTTAATCAAGCCTGAAGTTCTCTGCCTGATAAAAAAAAGCCTCATTTTGCAATGCAATATACTCTGTAACTCACAACTGATGTGGAAAGGGGAAAAAAAGCCCTTAGCACCAGTGACTGACTCCTACTTAAGAAACACCATACTAGATATTGGCTTAACGCCAGCTTATTACCAAAGTAGTATTTTGAGATCAACAGAAACATTTGAACAGAATCTTTGAGATAGTTTCATTACAGGGATCTCATTCAAAGCAGAGATGGCTTTTTCCCACTTCTAAAGGCTTTAAAAAAAAAAAAAACAAACACACCCACACAAACCCAAAAAAAACCAACAAAAAAAAACCCCAAAAAAACTAACAAAAAAACCCCCCACAACTTCTCCCACCCCAAGACACTCAAAATAAGCATAAAAGTTTGGGAGTATCTGACAGCACTATCAATTCAGTTCTTCAGATCCCTTCAAAAGAGTTTCTTATTTGCTTCTAAGAACGTAAAGCAAGCCATTAAGATGCTATGAGGTATCAGAGAGGGCAGATGCCACTGAAAAGAAATGAAATTCAACCAGATACGAGTCTTCTGACTCCCCACTGCCCCCTCAACCCCTCCCTGCCACCCCCCAACAAGATTAAACAAACACCACCACCACCCAAATCTTAGTTAAATTTACCAATTGTTTCAACAACAGGTGCTGGTGCAGGAGCTGACTTGTTCCAAGGACCAGATGATTTGTCTGCACCACCTCCAGCTTCCTCCCAGTTGTCCCCAGGTTCTTCTCTTTTTTCGTTTACATCATCATCGTCATCTTTTTCACTACAAAAGAGAAACAGTTATGTAGCACTTTACAGCAGAGGTGAAAGACTTGCCAGACATCACACAAGCACCAAGGACAGGCCTCATAGCTACTGCACAGAACAGGCTAGATTTAATCAGACTTAGTCCTTAACCACTGTATTACCACTTCCCTCTGAACAATTTTGCCATAGAATCCACCAGTGAAAAATAAGAGTTCAAATTATACTAAGTGGCAAATAAATTATTATTATAATAAATTATTATACCTGAAAAGCTCTTATTACTCTTTTCCATATGTAAATATAAGCTACTCAGACTCATTCATTTATTTTTAAACAATCACGCAAGGTTAGAGAAAACTATCTTTTTTTTAAAGATAAAAAAAGCATCTAAGTAGAAGATACTGTTGAACTTCATCATACGATTCATCACAGCTTTTCTTTCATCCCTGCTAGGGGATGAAATAGCCACATATTCAAATATAATTATCCAGGGACAACCAGACAGTTACTTTAGGATGTACAAACATATTAGGTTCCAAACATACTGGAGGGTCAGGTTAAATTACCATCATCAGAAGAGCAGCAGCATGTCTGAATACAGAAAACACCAAATCCTACTAAAGGAGAACAGTTAAGCCTTTTGGAAAAGTAATATTCAGAGAACAGCCTTGCTTAAAAAAAAAAAAAAAGTCTGTGTAATTCTGTAATTCCTGAAAACTAAATAGCCTTTGATAACAACGGCCTTTGATAGCATAAGAACAAATATATAAAGCTACATCAAGGGCGCAAAAACAGCAACACCCTGTTTTAAAGTGCAGTCATAGGCAGATGTCTACGGAGCAGCAAGCACTGAGAAAAGATATATAATCTTCCTCTCTTCCCCTTTGTGCTCTTAGTGTCTGGCTACTCCCAGCCGAGATCTCCCAAGCCAGGAACAATGTATAATAGCCTTCTATTTTTGTTTTTATTTCATTTACTTCAATCGACAAACTCTGAGTAGCACTAAAATCCTGCAGCAAGAAGGCTGACATGCCTGAAAATACATTACAGTAGTAAAAACGTTCAAATGCCAAACACTTGCCTGGAAATCTGAAGTACTGGCTCCTCAGACCAGCAATGCAAGTTTGACCTTTAAGTCAGTGAGGGATCCTACTTGTTGCTAAAGGTGCCACTCAGACATGTGATTATCTGGATGAAACTCACAGACGCAGACCTAAGGGTTCTTGCCAGAGAACACTAGCTTTATCAACTATATTTTCACACTTTTGAAATAAAAAACCCCCAACTATTCAGGTAGTCACTCCCCGAGCCGAGATGCCGACTAGATTGAATCAGGTCTCCTTGAAGCAATCAAGTAATTTAGGGGACACTGAAGAATTTGTAACAAAAACAGTATAAGTTTCTCCCCCTTTCGAAATACATACATACACACACATGATAAAACAGATGAAAATAGTACCTTATTTGCATGGACTGAACTCTAAGACCACTATAATCAATTTCTTCCTTTTGCTCAAACTCCTTCCAATCATCCTCTTCCTGTAAGAAAAGGAAAAAATATAACTTGTTACATCTTTACACCAAAAGCAAAATATAAAGTGGAAGATGTAGCAAATTTAATACAAAGGGAAAAGGTGCAGTTCCAAGGCGAATCAGTTTTTGTGCAATACTATCCACAGGGGTAAGGATTCAGCTCATCCATCTTAATTTACTTACTAACCATACTTACTTACCTAACTTACCCTATGTGCTCTACAATATATTTGTGACCTCATTTTAACTCACTGGAATAGGAAAGAAGAAGAAATCATTCAAGCAAAAGAAAATCAAATCAGCTCAGGAAAAAGCTGGAGGAAAGTGGAGAGAAAAAAAAGTAGAGAACAGGACCACACTGTCACAAGTGAGGAAACAGGACAGGACCTCTCCTTCTCACTGAGGGTGAGAGCCAGTGTTTAACCAGTAGCAGACCCAAGGGTTATTAAAGTAGGTCAAAAATGGAGCAGAATAGGTAACTCACCCAATGTTCCTAGATACACACTGCCCAGCTAGTAGCGTAAGTATTTCCTACACTTCATTCTTACACTTTTTATTTCCTACCCTTTATGCAAATGGTATCTCTTCTACCTGGAGCACAAGGACCTTACAAGCTAGAAATGCCAACAGTACAATATTTTTTCCCACTCAACAGATGGGGAAACAGCTTCTTTTAAGGGTAGAGTGACATTATCCCACACTTCCTACATTATCATCGTCCAGCTACAGCACTTTTACCACGATCTGTTTTAGAAGCACATCATTAGGCAGCCAGCGGCCTTATGTTACAGCTCTAGTTGCTTAAGACTGAGTCTTTTGCAGAGACAGTCACTCCACAGCGCTCCCGACGCCTGCCATCGCCTCCTCCGAGGCGGCCCGGGTACTTTCCAGCCTAACGCCCCTTTCCCGTTTAGCTTTATGCCCTCCTTTTCGCTATCCTAAGCGCAAGCTCCGGTAAAAGGGGTCAACGCTCCCTCGGCGGGAGCAGCGGACAGGAACGGCTCGCTCCCCGCGGCCGGGCGCGGCCCAAGGGCGGCGGGGACGCGCCGCGCT